>CAUYRH010020382.1:0-33505 GCA_963574655.1 Perodicticus potto | reverse complement strand
TATCCCTTTCCTTCTCTACCCCACTCTCCTTCCCTCCCTCTCACTATCCCTTTCCTTCCCTCCCCCACTCTCCCTCCCTCTCACTATCCCTTTCCTTCCCTCCCCCACTCTCCCTCCCACCCCGTCACTATCCCCTTCCTTCCCTCCCCCACTCTCCTTCCCTCCCTCTCACGATCCCTTTCCTTCTCTCCCCCACTCTCCCTCCCTCTCACTATTCCTTTCCTTCTCTCCCCCACTTTCCTTCCCTCCCTCTCACTATCCCTTTCCTTCCCTCCCCCACTCTCCCTCCCTCTCACTATCCCTTTCCTTCTCTACCCCACTTTCCTTCCCTCCCTCTCACTATTCCTTTCCTTCTCTCCCCTACTCTCCTTCCCACCCCGTCACTATCCCTTTCCTTCCCTCCCCCACTCTCCTTCCCACCCACTCAGTATTCCTTTTCCGTATCTCCTGCAGCTGTTCACACCAGGTGGACCACAGACCCTGTGGTCCCTTGTAGGATGCACACAGCCAAGACTCCTTTTGAAATAATCCTAAGCTGCTTTTAGCCTTCTCACTGTCTGTACGTGTGGAGTGGTAATACAAAGGCAATCATCATGGGAAAGCTGTTAGTGCCTTGGGATGAGACACAGCAGCGGCATAAACCTCTACTAGTATTCACCACTAAGTACTCACAATTCAAAACACGAGGAGCCAGTTTAAGAATGTCCTGATCTAACAGTTAAAATTACTAATGTAATTAAATCTCCACCCTCAAATACCTATCTTTTTAACATTCTGTAAGACAAACGAGCAGAACCCTTAAAGCACTTCCACTGTATTCCTAGGAGAGACAATTGTCTCAAAAATACTTGGTGTAGACTGGAGAGAGTTGCAAGGCAAGAAGTCAAACCACATAGGGTCCAGTCTAGGCTCTGCCAGAACCCTTACCTGTTAGATGAATATTACACGTCTGGCAGGCGTGGGATCTGGTGTTAAAAACACAACAATAAAGCTGGGCACAATCGTGCACACCTATAGCCTCAGCTCCTCAGGAGGTGGAGGCAAGAGGACCACTTGACCCCGGGAGCTCGAGAGCAGCCTAAGCAACACAATGAGATCCCTCCCAAACACCTTACTGTCTCTTAAAAAAAAAAAACATGAAAAGACACATTCGCTACCCTCAAGAATAAATTATTACAATCCGAGGTTGTGAGTGCCACAGAGAACATGACATGTGGATAAGAAAGCAATTATTCTACTTAAAAAAAGCTGAAAATCATGTGAGGTATCAAAGGCAGTTATCATTTGAATAAAAAACTTCAGAACAAGTAAGTTTCACTGAGCAAAAAAAGGGAAAAAAACATTTTAGGCACAGAAAAAGTATATATAAAGGCCTAGAAAGGAAAGAGGCAGGTGGCGATGACAAGTAAAGAAGGACCTTCCTTCATGAACACGATCGCTACATTTGGACACTAGTTAAAAGCATTTACCCACAGTCAAATCCTCACAATGATTCCATAAGGTCAAGCATGGTTATTATCCTGATTTTGTAGATGAAAAACCGCAGCAGTTTAGTAACTGGCACAATGTCATCCAAGTTGTCAAGGGACAAAGCTGGCCAAGATACAAAACGCTTTCAGTAACACATACAGAAGTGCCATTATCTCCATTGAGCAATTTTACTTTAAACAAATTAAAACAACTCACCAAAAAAAACTCAGTATAAATGAAACTCAAGTAAGGTAAGGCACTAATTATATAGTCTGTTTTCTTATGAATGCTACTCCCATAACATTCAAGGAATTGATAAAGATGTGCAATTAAAGTAAACCATTGTCAAGAAGCAACTAATTAAAATTCATAATATTAAAATACAATTCTCTGATAAGGATCTTTTCCCCCTAAAACTATATTATATGAGCTTCACTTAAATATGTGAATGATTGTTTCAGGATGAATTCACAGCATACCCAATTTCTGATGACAATTTGACAGTGAAAACAGAAGCCCACTAAACTTAGGCTAATAAAAACTTAGGTCACTCACTTATAAATAAGGACTATAGAGTTCCATGAAAATTCTGACTCAACAGCAGTAAGGAAAAGAGCCTCTATATTTCACATGATCAATATTTCTTAGGAAAAAGCACTATTTCAGTCAGATGTTTTTATTTTATAAATGCAAAAAGAGCAATTAGTTCTAATAGCATTTAATTAGAAATTAATTACCTTGATCATCAGAAACATCAAACTATGGAACACCTTATTTCAAAAGTCTGAAGTCTTCCTAAATCACCATACACTTTAAAGTTAAAATATATAATAATGTAAAAGTTAATTTTCTGAAAATTAATAATATATAGTAATATTTATTTTGAGCAATAGATCTGTAAAGTCTATGTATGTCACTACTCAACAGGACTGTTTTAAAAAAAACAATGTTTATTTCAGATTGTATATGAAACCAGCACATTGTACCCATGATTGCATTAATGTACACGGCTATGATTTAATATTAAAAAAAAAACAAAAAAATCAACCTCCCTACCAATAAACAGGCCCAGAAAGGTTAAAAAAAAAAAATGTTTGAAAAGAAAGCCATCCATTTCTTTATTGGTGTCAACAGGTTTAAAAATGGTATCTAATTTTTAGATGATGAGAGGTTTAATTATTCCAACTGTCAGTTTATTTTGTCTAAGATATTAAAATCATATCCATACACCTTTCATCATTTTTATATATTTTTTTACTAAAGATTGATTACACAAACCCTGGAAGAGCATTTTTTAACCTGTAAAAGTAACTAGGTTACCTGTTTTTTCCTTTTGTTCTCTACGCCTAAAAAAGTGGATAATGTCTTTTGGATTAGCTACCCGATCCACAAATTTCTGGCTAAAGCGAAGAACACTGAAGGGTTCAAAACCTCCACTGTAGTCCACCTGGAAATACAGAATAAGCGGATGAAGGCTAAGTTTAAGAATTTGCCAACTTTTAAGAAACATACTCGTCCTTCAGTATTTATAGTGCTCATGCTCAATATTCCTAAATTTATAAACTAATTTTTACAATACATTTAAAGGATCATGATGGTGTTATAACATTTATCCTATTGAGAAAAGAATGCTTGGAAAGTTTATGAGCAAAATACTTTGTTCAATGGAATCAAGATAAACAGTAATTTCCAGTGTTGGAATGATTACATCTCCCCACGACAACACTAATATCTAGGTACCTACCAGGCACACCATCAAAGGAAGAAGGCAGAATTTCTAAACAAATTTCTTAACTTTCAAGACAACAAAACCAAGAACATCAAAATAAAATAACAACCTGGCTCGGTGCCCATAGCAGAGTGGTTATGGCACCAGCCACATGCACCAAAACTGGTGGGGCCAGCTAAACAACAATGACAACAACAACAAAAAAATAGCTGTGCATTGTGGTGGGCACCTGCAGTCCCAGCTACTTGGGAGGCTGAGGCAAGAAAATAGCTTGAGCCCAAGAGTCTGAGGTTGCTGTGAGCTGTGACACCACGGCACTCTACCGAGGGCAACATAGTGAGACTCTGTCTCAAAAAAACAACAACATAAAATAACAACCCTATATGTATTGATTGCTCTATCATCTTTGAGATGTGCCTTCATACTAGACAAAAATGGATGCTGGGAAAATCCAAGTAGAAAAGCATTCAATCTGTGAGCTTAGAGAATGATTATCTTCAAAACATTTATCTTGTTGGGACTAACAATCTCTTTTAAGGCAGTCTCTTTGTAAAGAAGTCCATAATGGTAAACAGACCTTACGAAGAGAAGCACTACCTTCCCTTCTAAGACATATGATCATTTTTCCTAAACTAGCTATTCTCAAAGTAAGGTCTGGGAACCAGCATGCCCCACATCCCAGCTTATCCAGAATGCTCCCCAGCCCAACTCGCACCCACATTTCCGCTCTTCATCATACACAGCACTATCTGCTCCATTTTCTGCTCATTTACCTGAGATGTATTATGTCTCTCCTCACACCTCCACCTTCTGTAAGCTCAATAAATGGAAAACCTCATCTGTTTTAGTGCTGCTCTGTCCCCTCCAGCATCCGTAACAGAAGGAACAGAAGATTTGTACAACATATTAATAAATTAGTGAGGCCCGTTAGTATATACAGTGTAGCTTTGCAGTGTTACTTACATGTCAATATCTGCTCTTTTGTTTCTGAATGAGTAATTTACTGTGTTTAGGTAAAGGAATAAGGATTTCCTATTTATATCTGCTTAGTTCTAATGGTGTCAGTAAACATAGATGAGAAAAATGGTATCTTTTGCTCTGATGAAGACAACTATATGATTTCCTTAAAATAACTGTCTTTCTATTACATATCTAGACCACCTCTATAGTGGTCATATTATAAAAGAGAAAATACTAAATACTAAAGGTCCCCCCAAAATTCTTCAGACATTTTAATAATTAATATACCAGCTTAGCTTTTTATTTGTAATTTTCTGCTCCTAAGAGTTCATTGGGTGTCCTCAATGTTCTAGGTATTCTGCCTGCCTCAACCTGGGTAGAATAAGCATCTGGTTGGTAATGCCCATCTCATATCAGCCAGAGACAAAGCAACCCCTAGTTTGTCCCAACTTGGCTTTTCATTTGTGCCCATGACTGGTTCGTGCCTTGGATACATGGGTTAAAAAAAAATTGAACAAAAATGTGACTGGTGCTGTAAGAGGTATGTACAAAATAGAATGAGGACACAGAGGAAGAGGTACCAAGTTTGAGGTCAGGTCAAGAAAGGCTTTCTTGAAGAGGGAGGCTCTAGGTGGGTACTCAAAGTGTAAGGAAGGAAAAGGGAGCTGTGGTCCACGTAGCAGGAGGAACAGGTACAAAGTTTCCAGTGAAATAGGTTCAGGAAGTTGTACCTGTTGGTCAGACAAGACTAGAGCTTGAGATGTGCTTGCAGAAAAGGGAGGATAAAAACAAAGAGGTTGATTTAGACTAGATCATGGACAACTGGGTACTACTCTAAAAAGTTTAGGCTAGTGGATCATTAAGTTGTTTTCGACAGGGAAGACACACAGATTGTATTGTACAAAGACCATCTTGGCATTAAGCTGGAGAAAAAGCTAATGACGGGAAGACAAGAGGCAGAGCCCTGGTAGGAAGCTGCAGCAACAATCCAGTAAGTGATAAGGACTCAACTACAGCAATGACAGTGGGATAGAGAAAAGGGACCAGACCACCTATTGTACATTACGTAATTCATCTGGATCTCATAAATCTATGATGTACAAACCAAGGGACAAGAGATCCAGCTGCTCAATGTCATCTACCTAGTGGGAGGGCCAAAATAAAACCCAAGCAGTCCCACTCTAGACTGAACTCTTTACCCCCTTTACCTCCAAGATCTACATCCCAGGACTTCCTAAACTTTAATGTGCATACACATTTCTCGAGGATTTGTTAAAATGAAGTTGGACCTGATGGTGGTGTGAGAGCCTGCATTTTTAGTAATTCCCCAGGTGATGCCAGTGCTGCTGGTTTAAGGACCACACTCCTTGAGTAGTAGGTTGTAGGGGAACCCTAGATGTACAGATAGATCAACGTGGAAGTCTTAGTAAAAGTTTAGGAATCATTACTCTGTAGGTGGTTGTAAAAGGCATATACCTAGATTGAAAAAAAGGCTAAGAGTTAGGAAGGGATAAGGAGAACTCAGAGAGTGCCAAAGAGTGATTCAGCGAGATGAAAACAAAAATCTACTGGATTAGACAACTGAAGGTCACCTTTTCTACTTGCTATGGTGAGGTCACAGCCTTGACTACAGTGAACTGGGGAAGAGAATGTTAAATGAAGAGTATAGGTTATATATGTTTAGGGGCTTGGAATAGAATAGGACAGGGTAGGAACTAGGAGAAAAGTGCAGAGGCAAAAAAGAGGCCTGTGGTTATTACTTTGTTTATATCAAAATGGAAAAGACACACAGGCTCATAGGCATAGAAAAAATTCAAAGAATAACCAAGTGCATTATGTGTTATGGGGGGAAAAGGAAAAGAGGAAGGAAAAGAAAGTCAAGTCAGGAGCTTTGCAGAGAAGGTGTGGGACTGTAATCTTAACACGGGTGGGGCCTTGGTCAGGTGACAGGTGAGCAGACGTGAGGGCAGGAAGTGCATCAGACATGCCTGAGAAACCCCAAGAAGGCCAAAGTGCCTACACCAGAGGGAGACAGAGAGTGGTTAAAGGTGAAGTCAGAGATCGCAGGTAACCTATTCAATAGAACAACAAATTATTTAGAAAATGAGAAAAAGGAGAAATTATCAAACCTAACAATTAAATTGTGATTAAGTCAAATCCTTGCAGCTTTATTGTTTTTGCCTCCAGCGGTGATTGCTCTTTATTACTATAAAGACTCTCCTTACCCTTTACAAAAAAATCCATGTAAACTGTTACTGCTATACTTTGAAAATTAATAGTTTAATTTATATAAACAGGACTTACTCGCAGTCGTATAAGAGGCTTATCTGGCTGTCGAGAATTTCCTAGACGCTCCCGTTCAGCACTTTCAAGCATTACCTTGATCTTAAAATAAAAATAAAGATTAATATCAAAGTACTAAATTTTATTTGAATTGGCTGAATAGAAGTTTATATTCCTACCATAGGAATTTCTCTGAATGGCATAATCATCTTTATTTCCTTGGTGATTCATACACCTGAAATATACCTTCTTGTAATGCTTTCATTAATACTATTCTTTAATGTTTTTCTTCATAGAAATTATTAATAAAGTAATTTTTTCAGTCTCAAAAGCAGCAATTTTCAACTGGTGTGCTCTGAGAGGATTTTAGATGTGCCGTGAAAATTTTTAAAGATCATTAATCAAATTATTTTTAACAGAAATTCAAAGCACAGTAAGTATATTCTTCTTTTTACTCTTTTTTTAAATCAACATAAATTAAGTGTGTCACAAAATTTTAACTATAGGTTCAAGTGTGCTGTGAGATAAAAAGGGTTGAAAAACATTTCTCTAAAGTAATTCTTTTAAAAGATATTTAAAACATTACTCCTGTTCCAATTTTCTACTCATATTTCAATAAGGCTTACTTCATCTTACCAACTAAAAACCAAATAAATCAGGCTGGGTGGGCATGGTGGTTCACACCTGTAATCCTAGTACTCTGGAAGACGGAGGCAAGTAGATAGCTTGAGCTCAGGAGTTTGAGACCAGCCTGAGCCTGAGCAAGACCCCTGTCTCTAAAAACAGACAGGTGCTGTGGTGGGCACCTGCAGTCTTAGCTATTCAGGAGGCTGAGGCAAGAGGATCACTTGAGCCCAAGAGTTTGAGGTTGCTGTGAGCTATGATGCCAGGGCACTGTACCCCTGGGTGACAAAGTGAGACTCTGTTTTAAAAAACAAAACAAACAAAAAAAGCAAAAAAATCTTGTTTTCTCAGTCAGATCATCCATGGAAGACTGACCAGAGTATTTAGGGACCTAACTATCAGCAAAGGATCTTGGGTTATTTATCTTGGAAGAGTTTAAGTTAAAAGAAAGTAAGACGAATGTTTTCAAATATCTTAAGTTATCTCATACCGTAACAGGATAAGGTTGTAAGATTTTAGACCTGAAAGAGATCTGAGAACAAAACCACTTGTTCTTGAGAAGAGAACCAAGTTACAAGGAGGAAATAACACTAAAAGCCTTTTCACACATGCTTGTGTGCACAGTGATTAGGTATCTTCAGATGGCCAATTTCACAACTGAACAACTCTCATCAGAAAGTTCTTCTGCTGAAATTAAAATGTGCCTCCTTATAACTTGGTTCTGACCTCAAGAACAATACAGAACAAGTGTTTTTGTTCTCAGATCTTCTCTGCATCTAAGCTTGTTCTTTAAACTTAACAAAGCATCCTAATAGAACTTTCCATGATGATGTTTTATCTCTGCAGTATTCAACAGAGTTGCCATGAGCCACATGTGGATATAGAGCACTTGAAATATGGTTGGAACAAGTGAGGAGCTGAATTTTTAATTTAATTTTTATGAATTACATGTAAACAGCCACATATTCTAATGATTATCACATTGGATAGCACAGATCTGTAATAAAATCATCCAAGTCAATTCTTTGAACTCAACAAAAAAATCACAGAGAACATTTCTGCCAGGTACCAGGTCAAACATCTGGGTATTTCAAATGGACCTCTATTCCTTTTGTGTCACCATCATCTTCTTTCCTCTCTGTATTCATGTTACCATTCAAAGTACAAAGGATTTAGGTGAAGCTGATTCACTGGATGTCAAGCAGAGCCCTCATCCAGGGATACACTATATACCATCAACTGTTAGGAAAGAGGGGAACCTCTCTCCACTCTATTAAAATGGTTCATAGGACTGAAATACTTCCTCAACTACAGCAGGCCTTATTGACTTTATCTAAAAACATTACCTTCTCCAAACAGAAGTTTTGTATGGCTTGGGTTACTTTAGGATTATCTGGGTTAAAAATGTCCGGATGATTAGCCAGAACAACATCCTCCATGAAAAACTGCCGCACTGTCTGAAGAGGAATTTTCTGCATATTCATCTTCCTCCCTTTAATGCGCAGCAAACCAATATGTCTAAAATGGAGAGAAATAAAAATCTAGTCACAACATAAATTTCCTCAGGAAAATGTGCACATCAAAGCTATATTATTTCTTACTTTATAAAAATATTTTTTGATAACATCACACCCTTAAAAACAAATATTTTTGGCAATTTAATACTAATGTTATCATCAAAGGAAAAAATGGTAAACATTCTCCTTCCCCAAAATAAAATCTACTCACTCATTATTTTTTCTGATTGAACAAATATACAGTTATATGGAAAGACAGATATAATAGTATGCACAATAAAATGTTATCAAAACTATGAAAGCCCATACCCAGTGGCTCACGCCTGTAAACAGCCTGAGCTCAGGAGTTCGAGATGAACCTGAGGAAAATGAGACCCCATCTCTACTAAAATTAGAAAAACTAGCCAGGTGTTATGGTGTGCACCTATGGTCCCAGCTACTTGGGAGGCTGAGGCAAGAGGATGGCTTGAGCCCCAGAATTTGAGGTTGCTGTGAGCTATGATGCCACAGCCCTCAACCCCAGGGCTACTGAGTAAGATTTTGTCTCAAAAATAAAAAAAAAAAAAAAGACTATGAAAGTAGTACGTATAGACTATATTATTACATATTATATGTATACACACATACATGATTTCAGACCAAAACCATGAAAAAACACCCAACACACACACATCCTATGATCATATTCTTTAAAACTATTACATCATAACAATCAGAACTTGAGTAGATTCAATGGGTAAAACCCCTTATAAAAACTAAGTTCAATCCCTGTTAAGTATTCTTTTTCGTTACATCATTCCCCCAAAGAATTAAAAGAAATGAAATATGCTATAAAATTGCATTTGTAACGAGAAAAATCTAAAATGGTCTTAGGGAATTTGTTTATAAATGGACTTTGTGAAATTAGTCATCACTTACAGCATCTCACTTAAATTTAATAAATAAAAATGTTAGTTTTTAAATACATGTAATGAGAGCAAAATCATTAATGTCAATTGGATGCTCTGTTATTGAAAATGGCTAAAAATGTCGGAAAACAGTAAGATTACATAGAATAATCAATCTTCATAAATAAATCTATCACATAAATTACAATATTGCTTATACTTTGAACCTAGGGGATGATTAGAATTTTATTGTAGCAAGGATTTCTTAAAAATTGACTTGAAATATATAACAATTACTCACTTCTTTACAGCTTCTCCTGGAGAAAGAGCAGTAACCACAGAACTTCCAGGTTGTGATATATAAAAGAGTTGCTGTTCATTTTTGGTTGGAGCTATTTTACACTCATGTTCATGGCCCCAAATAACAAGATCAATGAAGTCATCCAAAAATTGCTCTGGAATAAAGTTAGTGCTTCCATGTTTACTCCTATACCAAGATTTTGAAAAATAAATAACATAAATTCAGTGGTTTAGAAAATGTTCATATTAAATACACCTATATAGGTCTTTTCCTCCATTTACTAAAGATTTATTACCTCATTCTATGTGCCAGAAACTGTGTAAGGGAGTGGAAATGCAAAGATAATAAATAGACCTCAAGAGGTTTACAGACTTCAGAACACAAACAAGTGGAAACCCTAAAAAAAGGAAGCAGTCAATTCTACATTTAGGTGAAGATCATGAAAGGTTTTACACAGGAAGGAATTCCCCCTTGGTCATATTAGAAAAGCATAAGCTTTATCAACAGTTGAAATCTATAAATCAGTATAATTGTATACTGAAAAAATGCAGAAAATGAAAATGAGTGCAGTATAAATGTCCAATAATTTTTAAGTCATCTTTTTTTTACTAATTATAAAAATGGGAGTAAAAATGTCAATCTTACATATAAGAGTTTTTAATATAAATTATCACATGAATGATTTGCAAGAGGGACTCTACCTAACAAATGCAACCATTGTAACCTAGTTGTTTGTACCCTCATGTTAACTGAAATAAAAAATGAATAAAATGATTTGCAAACTCTAGTGTTATACCTAGACTAGTTATTTAAGGTTATGTGAAATCCAAGAAAGAAAAACACACAGATATAGTCTAGCGAGGAGGAGGAGAAAAGGGAGGAGGGAGTGGGGAGGCGGGAAGGTGACTGGTGAGAAGGATCTCACCTCAGTGCACAGTCTGAAGGTGGTCAGCACGCCCCCGGGTGGGCGGGATCTCACCTCATGTGCACAGTGTGAGGGTGGTCAGCACGCCCCCTGGTGGGCGGGATCTCACCTCACGTGCACAGTCTGAAGGTGGTCAGCACGCCCCCGGGTGGGCGGGATCTCACCTCACGTGCACAGTGTGAGGGTGGTCAGCACGCCCCCGGGTGGGCGGGATCTCACCTCACGTGCACAGTGTGAGGGTGGTCAGCACGCCCCCTGGGTGAAGGGCTCAACTATCTGTACCTTAGAAATGAAAACAATGTAACCTAAACATTTGTACCCTCCTATCAATCTGAAATTTAAAAAAAATATATTCTTTACAATACAAACAAAAAATTTTAAAAAGATACATGAAATCTCAGGTGAAGACAAGAAGAAAAAGTTTCCCCTAACGTTAATTTATCATCAAAGATTTAATTTAAAGTGTTCAAATACTTCAACCTAACATTCACTTAATCCAAATTAATAGTCTTTCATTTCCCCAACAAATATTTACTGTCTACTTCATGCTAGAAATGTTAGGCTTCTTCAACACTGAAGACACAAAGTCCTTTGTTCTAGTGTAGGATATAAATAATATGTTGAGCATTCCTAATCCAAAAATTTAAAATACAAAATGATCCAAAATCCAAAACTTTTTGAGACATAAATAGAAAATTCTACATAAGTACTTAACACAAATTTTGTTTCATGAACAAAATTATTTAAAATCTTATATAAAACAACCTTTAGGTTATAAGTACAAGGTATATATGAAATATAAACAAATTTTATGTTTAGGCATGAGTCTCATCCCAAGATGTCATTATGCATATGCAAATATTCCAAAATCCAAAACATTCCAAAATCTGAAACATTTCTGGTCCCAAGCATTTTGGATAAGGGATACTCAATCTATAATACTGCGTGTGTGTGTGTGTGTGTGTGTGTATGAGGTGGTGTGTATGTAACCTGTCAGGCAGTGATCGGTGCCATAAAGAAAAATGAAGAGAAAAGTTACATGAAGGGATGTGTTATCGTCCATATATACAGCGTAGTCAGGAAAGGCCTCTCTGACAAGTAACCAAGGAGCAGAGAACTGAAAGGAAGGATCAGTAAGCCAGAGAAGAAAGTCCCGGGCAGGAGAAGAGCAGATAACAAAAGTGCTAAAGCGAGAAAGTGTTCAGTAAGTTCCAGGAATAGCAAGATCAGTGTGGCTAAGCAGAATGAATGCCAAGAAGACGGAAAATCAAATGGGTATCTGAAATTTTTTTTAATGTAATTTTTTTTATTGTGATAATCTCATTCACTCATACATCTAGGGAATGAGATTATCACAATAAAGGAACTCTCAAATACAACACAATGCCATTCTGCCTTCATTGAGTGCTGGCCGTACTTTGTGACTTAGAAGCTGATCAAAACATCCTTGTTGAAAGATTTTGCATAAGAAAGTCCTCTTCAGATTCTTCCTTCTTTTGCACATAGGAGAAAAACCCAACGATGTTAAGAAAAAAAAAAAAAGAGAGAGAGAGAGAAATAAAACATAGAAGACTCAAGAATTCCCAATCAGAAAAAACGTCCTGTTTTTTAAAACAAGAAAAGAAGTATCTAAGGCTGTACAAGGTAACAAATCAATCTAACAGCATTAAAGAAGAATCCTGCAACCACAGTCCAGGGACTGGGGAGGAAAGGGCTAAGTAACTTTGGAAAATGGTATTTTGACTAGATACACCAAGGGTAAAGACTAAAATAACTTACATAAACATTGTACCCAATTTGGCAGATTTGTTTCTGACAGGGGTATGGCTTAGCAATTTTGAAATTACTTTATATGTAAACCTGCATTGAAAAAATAAGTCAATATATTGGAGATAATATAATCTAGGTTTCAGTTAGCAAAAGAAGTCACAAGTAAAAGAAAGGGGGAAGACACAAAGAGACCCTGTAGGGCTGGATCAGAAGATGAATTTGCAATTATTTCTTTAACACATAGATACAGATACAGATGTGGATGTTAATGTATGGGTTACCACATACAAGACTCAAGAATGTATACTTGTATATTTCTTTAGCTTTATTCACAGAGAGGGTTGAGAGAGCCTAGTAGCATAAGTACACGGAGTACCTATATCCAGGTTTCTGAACACCACCATAAGAGGAGCAAAGAACTCCTTAGAGAAGTGGTTGATTCCTGGTCTAGGGAAGAAAAATACAAGAGCTTGGAACATCTTGTGGTGCTGTAATGATCAAAATGGAAATAATCCAAGGAACAGTAAGGATAAAAAAAAAATGACAGGATTGAATTATAACTCAAAGAATAAGATAAAGATCCTTAAATCCATAATAATATAAATAAAATGAATTAACTGAATAAGTAAATAAATGGGGAAGTAGAAGAGACAGAAGTTCTTTACAGAAGAATTCCAATTAATAAATAAAGAGGCTCAGTGCTCGTAGCACAGTTGTTACGGCGCCAGCCCCATACACCAAAGTTGGCAAGTTAGAACCCGGCCCAAGCCAGCTAATGAACAATGACAACTGCAACAAAAAATAGCTGGGTGTTCTGGTGGGCGCCTGTAGTCCCAGCTACTTGGGAGGCTGAGGCAAGAGAATTGCTTGAGCCCAAGAATTGGAGGTTGCTGTGAGCGGCTGACGCCACGGCACTCTACCCAGGGAAACATACTGACACTCTGTCTCAAAAATAAATAAATACATATATACATACAGAAAGAAAGAATGAGGGAAATAAAAAAAAAATCACTACTACAGCACTACAATAGTATCTGCTGGAAGATCACCAATGGATGGATGTTAGGTGAAAGTTTAAAGTGAAACAGGATATTTGGATAGTCTCAAAGTAATTTTCTCAAAATATTTATTAATTGTGAAATAGAAAATGGGAAATTTACATTGATGAAATTAGGTATGCGCCTCCTTAATCAAATGATAAAGGCTAACAATGAGATGAATCAACAATCTTACGCTGACTACCTTTTCCTCTTACCAACGCTGCCATTCTACCTTTCATCCTGGCTTAAACTCGCGGAATTCCTTATGGGTTTTCCTTCCAACTTACCCCTAACTTTAGCATAGTACAAAGTGTGGTAGAACTGGCACTAAGCAAGAGAAAGCACAACTCCTAGTGGTGAAAGGTTACGTGGAGACCACACATATCAAAACTCTGACCTGCTCCTTCTTTGAAACTCACACTGTTCATTCAAGAACTCACGCATAAGAAAACAAAAGTCAGCCTTCTAATCCTTTCTTTTACCCAACACTTAGCATAAATTTGTCTTCAATAAATCCAGTCTGCATCGAGTAAATGTGTTCAATAAATACAGCTGGCCCTCTGTATTTACCATTTCTCAGATTCAACCAGTCATGGATCAAAGATATTTAAAAACCAAAAAGTAACAGTACAATAAAAAAATACAAATTTTAAAAAATATCGCATGACAAGTATTTACACAGTGTACATTGTATTAGGTATCATGCATACTCTAGATTTAAAGTATATAGGAGGGTGTGTATAGGTTATATGCAATTACAGCAGAACTTCCATATCTGACCACATCCTTACATTGGCCACCTCCTTAAGCTGACCTGACTGGTTTTCAAAGACTGGACATGCAACACACGTACACAGGGGTACAGCAGGCCTCGTTCCTTATGCTGACCACCTCCATACACTGACCAGCTTGTTGCAGTCACTTTACAGAGTTTCTATTCTACTACTCCATTCTAGGCAAGCATCTGAGGATTTTGAAATCCACCGGGCATCCTGCAAACCACCCCCACTTTGAATACACAGGGATGACTGTAATAAATTGTATCAACAGGCCTTAAGTCCCTTAGATTCCTTCTTGATGGCTTCTCAGGCCTGCCCCTCCCACATCACTGCCATCCCTTCACAAGCTCATTTTCACTGTAGTGATCAGAGAGGAAATCTTGCTTTCTCAAGTCTCTCTTCCTGTCAATCAATCCTATACTCTAATGACAGATTAGACTTCTTAAAACTAACAGACGAAAGCTAATCTAGCTGTATTTACATATTCTACAAAACACACTTGCACACATTTACCAGGACATGTGCATAAGAATGTTTGTCACAGCCAGGTTTATGAAAAAAACTAGAAATGAAATGTTCACTAACTGTACACAACAGTAAAAATTAATTACATTTCTAAGCTGCAAAATGGATGAATCTCTGAAATACTGAGAATTAAATTAACTACAAAATATACAGCATAACACAATTAGGGATATATTTATGATCAAACAATAAAGAAAAGCAATGGTATAGTTAATCTAAAATTAAGAACAATGGAAGGAAGACAGGGTCAGGGATGGGCATGAGATAATGTGTTGATAGGACTCTACATTTTTGCTGAATACAGGAATACTGATTTTATGGTTATTATTATGACTTGTCCACATGCTACATATATTCTTTTATAGGTATTAATTTATACAAAGAAAAATTTCAAAATGAAGTCACACAAAGCCAAGTTTTGCCTGATCCTGCACTAACAACCTTGAAAGAGTCAGGCCATTTTACTGAAATTGATGAGCTTACAGAGAGTCAGGGAATCTCAGTACTTGGGTCAAAAATTCTCAGAGGATACTTTTACCTGTTCTGATGAATCACAAATAAATTAAACCAAGAGTTCTCCTCTTCTTTTGGTCTCAACATTGTTACTTTTTTATTGACAAACATTCGATAGAGTCTTTCATCTGGAATGGAGCCTGAAATGGACATGTCATTATTTTAAAATTGTTTTCTTACTTGGGTTTAAAAAATGATTATATTTGCTTCTAAATAATGTGCTACTCAAAGCATTTAATTTTACTGTCTACAGATATATTTGAATTCTGGAATCATTTGTTAATAAATAGCTCCAGTTCTTAATGAAAGAGGGCTATTAGGTCATTCAAAAACTACTTTCCATTTCAGGCACATATACCTTTAAAATAAACAAAATGTAGAATAAAAATGTGAGAGGTCTATGCTTAAATTCTTACTAAAACTTTTAGTAATGTTTTTCATTATCCCTTTATTATAAATTATAAGTATATATACTTTTGAAGTAACATATACATTATAACATGCATACAACTAGATATTGAAAGGGATGAGATTTTTAAGAAGTATTTAAAAACACAATATTCTTATTCATATTGTAAAAGCACAAAAATAAAAATAAAAGTATTATGACTTTTAATAAAACAATTCTTCTGATACTCCATAGGCTCAGCTTGGTTCAGTGAAAAAGATCAACAAAAACAAGCCAAGAAAATAACTATAAACTTCAAATACTATAAAAGGGGGGAAAGACAGGATACTATGATGGGGAGAATAACAATACAGGCAGGGTTGGGAGGAACAAGGTTGCCACTTCAAACACTGATTAAAAAGGTTTCAGAAGAAAAGCTAACTATGTGAAAGCACAACTAAAAGTGGCCCAGCTCCCCAAGGGAATTCCTCAGTGTGGCCAATGGCACAGACAGCTGAGGTAGAATGCAGAACATATAACTGAGACAAAAAAGTGAAGGTATTCAAAGCCCAGGACATTAGGACATTAATCTAGGTAGGGGCTGAAGCACTGAGAATACTCAGAAAATTAAAGGTAGGTGAGTAGGTAGAAAGTTTGAGGGAAAGGGAAAGACAAGTTTAGCCCAACAGGGTAAGCTTCAAGGGACGAGAGTATTTGCAGGCAGGAAGGGAAGTGGTGGTGGGGAGCAAGGACAGGAATCCCCTCCACTGCCCCAAAGCCATGGGTAAGAGAACCACACAGAGCACAGAACCTCAGGGTCCAATTGGGCAACACTCAGAGAAGAGAACTCTTGACTATGCCAATTATGCAACGAGTTCTAGAGTTTATAGGGAAGTGTTGTGGTGAGGGAGAGGTCGAGGGAGGAGACAGAATCCATTTACGGAAAGAAGAACAGGATGAATAAAGAGTTTGGGAGAAAACGGATGACTAAAGAGATGCGTTTCTGGCAATGATTGAGGAATAATGTCCTTCTTAGTCTGAATACAGGAGATTGAACCTTTTTCAGGAGATTTGTTCCCTAATGTTGAAGTGATTAAAACAATTGTTAATAGTTTATATTTTTGGAAAAAAAAGTATATTTCATTTCATGCTCTATCAATTGCAAAATCAGACATAATGCCCAGATCTCATTTCCGTATCTCTAAAATATAAATGACCATAATGTTTTTCTATTTGCTAGATTATGAAAGCTGCACAGGGGCTGTCAGCTAGTGGTTACTGTGTTGGACCATGAAGCTTTAGGCCACTCAAAGACTTTCAAGAGATCAAAAAGGACTTTTGCTAATTCATCTATAATTCAGGATTCTACACGTGTATATCTGAGTCAAAAAGGAAAAAATGCAACATAAAGGAAAAATACTTTATCAGAACTGCTATTTTTTTAAAATCTAAAATATTTTTACCAAAATCTTTCATTTTTTACATTCACCAATGAGAAATAATCAGATATGCCCCACTTTTTCCAAAGTTATCTCCAAAATTTTACTTCCTAATTGTTTAAACAATCACTTATTGATCTAAATAATAAAATAAAACCATCTTACCTAAGCCATACAGTGCAAGTTTTGTGCTTCCTTTTTGAAGCAAAACTGGACTGATGTCCATCTTCTCCACAGACATTGAACGTCCAAAGTGATTAACTAATCCAGCACAACTTAAAATATCCAGGGCACAGAGTGCGTCTGCCTGTGCAAAATAATTTCAAAGAATACAAATATATATATAAAAATAAGTGATCTGTAAGCATATTGCCAGTTAAAAGCATACTCCAAATACTAGTTACAAAAACACAGATAAGGATAATGTCTTCTCAAAACAAAATTGCAAAAGTAAAGGTATTTGCTACCTTTTTCTATTACAAATCATTTGTAGCAACTGGAATCACATGCTATATACAAAGTTAACATCTCATCAAAGCTTATTTATGATGCCTTAGCCAATGAAGACATGAAATAAATGCTTTGTAATATACATATTAAGCAGACTTCTGTAAACCTGGGGAACAAAGACTATAAATAATTAGCAATTCATAATGACCAGGTAAAAGATATTTTTGAGTTTAGGGTCTCTAATTTTGTGGCCACATCAAACATGTATTAGATAAATTAATTTAGATTTTAAAATGTTCATGAAACAATCATCTCCTGTGAGATTTTATAAGACAGATATAAGGCAATAATAAACTATAAAGCAATTTACAAATAAATGTTGGGTATGTATTCCTACTCTTAGCACTCATGAAAAAAAAACATAGCTCTTACACGAATTCTTATTCCAGATTTTTAAAGAAAAGCTTACATAAAATGATTAAAAAGTCACTGACTACAAATTGCTAAGAAAAGGGGGAGGAATATTTTCCACAATTAAGTGAATGTTTCTAAAACTTGAACTGTAAGAACATAATAGTTACCCCTGTGGGATCATCATGATTGCCATGAATACTAAACACTGGAACTGAAATGTTGAGATTGCCATCTTGGTAGTTCACCCATGGAAACCTTAAAAAAAAAGAACCCAGTTAATTAAGGTTTCTAAAAGCTATTTTCCCTAGGATTCTGCTCTAAAAGACTGACGTAATCATAGGCAAACTATATGATCTACACTGGCAAATGACCACTGCTTCAGAGCTTTAAAAAAAAAAAAAGGCACCAATACATTCCAAATAAAGTTTGAAAATATCATGAGGTACTGTACTGTAAAGAACACCAAACAATTACTGGTGCTTCTGAATAGCATGTTAAGAGTTGCATACCCAATTAATGAAAAGTAATGATTAACAGGCCTTCAAAATTATGAAAACGTCTGTGTAAGGTTTTTATTCGTAGTAGAGGGAGAAAAGAAAACCCATGTACTTCAGAATCCAAAAGACCTAGATTAAAACTGTTCAGTTCTACCATTACTACTACCTGTGCAGCTTAGTCCCCTGCAAGCTCCAGCCCCCAGCTCTTCCTTCAGAGGCAAAGAATGTTAGCAATTTCTAGTACATCTTTCAAAAAGATCTTATACCTATACGAGCTTATCTGTTTGTGTGTCTTACATGGAAAGTATCATACATAAATAATCATTCACTCAAGGACATAAATATACTTACTTACTAAAACCAAAGTTAACTGACTGATCGCTGATAATTTCAAACTGGACAGGACGATCACCCATACAGTATTTTCTTAATAGCTCGAGGCATGTATGTAATGTTTTCCTTGAGGGCTTATTTTCATGAAAAAGATCACCACCTAACAAAATGAAATCCACCTAATCAACAGAAAATGAATTTAAAATTAGTATGTTTTGCAGATAAAATTGTTATAAACTATAGATGAAAGAAGTAGAAAAAAATCTCATAAAAGACACTATTATGTAAGATAATTTAAAATTTTACATTTTCTTTCATCAAAAGGCCTTCCAATCTGGCAACTAATCTCAGTTCAATGTAGGTTACCAAGCCATCTTCAAAAAAGTCATCTTCAGCCACGCAAGGTGGCTCACACCTACAATCCTAGCATTCTGGGAGGCTGAAGTGGGTGGACTGCTTGAGCTCAGGAGTTCCAGACCAGCCTGAGCAAGAGCAAGACCCCAGTGTATACTCAAAATAGAAAAAACTAGCCAAGCAGGTACCGATACTCCCAGCTTCTTGGGAGAGTGAGGCAAGACAATCGCTTGAGCCCAAGAGTTTGAGGTTGTTGTGAGCTATGATACCACGATACTCTACCAAGGGTGACAGAGTGAGACACTGTCTCAAAAAGGAAAAAAAAAAGGCTGTCTCCAAATCACTACACCAAGTCCCTTACTCAGTCACCCAAGATGATGACGTTCCTTTTAATATTACTCAAATTGAATATAAACTTAACACTTTAACAGAAGGCATATGGAAGAGATACCAAATTCAATTCAAATTATTTCATTCATTTAACAATTATTTATAGAGTTCCTACAGGTATCGGTACCTAAGGAAATAGCCACCTACAAAATAAATGATGTCCTTGTCATCATTAAATACTGAAATTTAAATTCTTAATTATGCACATGACCCCCAAAATACAGCCCAGATCACAATGGCTGTATGTAGACTGTGGCAGTTAGGGGAATTCAATAAAAATGTGGGATTTACAGTAGACCTTCAAGAAAAACTATGATTTAAGAAATAAGAAAGCAAAAGATCATAGTCAAAGGCACAGAATCAACAAAACAAATAAAAATATATTCAGAGAATGAGTAGCTATTGCTTCATAGTTAGCACTTTTGGAAAATGCAGAGTTCTGGAGATTGATTGCACAGTAATATGAATTAACACTACTGAACTGAATACTTAAAAATGGTTAAGACAGTATATTTTAAGTTATGTATATTTTGCCACTATTAAAGCACTTTTTAAAAATATTTTTTTAAAGACTGGGTGCAGTGGCTCACGCCTGTCATCTCAGCACTTGGGAAGCAGAGGCAGGGGGCAGATTCAAGACCAGTCTGAGCCAGTGAGACCCTTTCTCTATAAAATGTCCAGGGTGACGAAGGGAGGCAAGATAGGTGACTGAAGCCACTTTCGGCAGAGGCTTCCATCCAGAGGGAGCAATAATGGCGAGAAATAACCCAATAAAGCAGAAGATCGGGAGCTGAGCAGAGAGAGAGGACTGATAGGTTCGCATCACTCCTGCTGCGACAAGCTGGGACTCCAAGGAAACAAATTTCAGGTATAAAACCCACCCCAAAGAGGAGGGGAATCTTTCCCCTCCCCCCAGGAGAGCAGCTTGAGGTGAGCAGAGAACAGAGGACCTATTGTTTCACCAAAGGGGAGAGAACACTGAGGGCCGGGACTCCCTCCACCGAGAGATACCGCTGCAGGCCTGGGCAATCTCTTGCCTGGGCCAAAAGTTGATCTAACGTTCTCCCCACCTTCCTGAACTCCCAATCCACCCCTCCCCTCTCTCCTGGAGGTCTGGACGACTACCCCCTGCAAAATCCAGAGTGTTTGGCAGGTTTTTGCTAGGAAGGGAGGGGCACCTCATGAGCTATGAGACAGCTGCACTGAAACTGTAACTAGAGGTGGGGAGTCACGAGGGGAGAGAGACTTGCCCCATGTTGGCCACCAGCTCCCTCGCTCGGCAGCCAGCAATGGGTGGCTCTGCCCCCGCCCCGGGCTCCCGTGACCTGTCCAGCAGTGGCTGATGACTCTGCCCTCCAGCTCCTCAGACCCGTGGCCCACAACTCCTGCCCAGCTTCTGCAATCTGCTGCCAGCCGACTCCCACTGGGCTCCTGTGACCCATGGCCTAGGGCCAGGGACTCCACCCTTTGGCTCCCCAACAGGCTCCTGAGACCCACAGACTGTGGCCATTGACTCCTGCCCGGCTCCTGCCCTCTGGTTCCCCGCCCAGCTCCTGTGACTCTTGCACAGTGGCAATGTCCTCCAGGTCCCCACAGGCTCCTGTGACCCGCACACAGCAGTGCCCCAGACCAGCAGCACCACCCCCAATAGTGGTAGCAGCTCCATGGTCCCTCCCGCTGGGCACTGGGCTCAAATCGAGCTGCCAGTGGACCCCCGCTGCCTAGATGCTGAAGACCTTTTGAACTCTCCCACCTGATCGATGTTTGTGTTGACCAGGACAATTGGTTTAGAACTCTTGACCTGGGCCGAACACCCGGAGACCCACCAAGGTTGTACCTTGCTTGGAGTGTGGGAGGAGTGTGGGATTCCCCAGGTGTCGCCTGTGGGGGGCAGGGGTGTCTTAGTTGTTTCTATATCTCCATAGCTGAGATTTCAGCCCAAAGCCACTGATTCACTAGGACTGGACAGAGACTAGACCCACTAGTCTTGGTCAGTGCCATCTAGCCCCTCCACATCAAGCAGGTGCCCAGGGTTTCAGACAGTAGTTCTGAAGGCGACCTTTGTAAAGCTCTAAGGGAAAAGCCACCATCACCAGTCCCAGTTCCTTGGTAAAGGGCTGCTTAATTACAACTCCAGGAGCCCTTAATTCAATTTCACCTTGTCAGTGTCTCCTGCCAAACGGTGAAAAATAATCATGGGCGGAATCAGCGGAAAAACTCTGGCAACATGAATAATCAGAGTAGAGTAACTCCCCCAAGGAATGACAAAGGAGACACAACAGAAGATCCCATTCATAAACAAATGGCTGAGATGTCAGAAATCAAGTTCAGAATTTAGACTGCAAATAAGAAATTACAGAATGGAGGGAAAGATGGAATTAGAAATTCAAGGAGCAATTCAAAAGTTGTCTCAAGAATTCAATGAATTCAAAGACAAAATCACCAAAGATTTTGACACATTGAGGCAAGAACTTTCAGCCCTCAAAGATCTGAGAAATACAGTAGAATCCCTCAGTAACAGAATGGAACAGGCAGAAGAAAGGATTTCTGACACTGAAGACAAAGCTTTTGAACAATACCAAATGCTCAAAGAGGAAGAGAAGTGGAGAGAAAAAAATGGATCGTTCCCTGAGCAAATTGTTGGACCACTTCAGAAGAGCAAACGTTCGCCTCATCCAAATCCCTGAAGAAGAGGATGATGTGAAAGGCAAAGATACTCTACTCCAAAAGATCACTGAGGAGAACTTCCTAAGCATGGTAAGAGATACTGAAATTCAGATAGCAGACAGTTTCAGAACCCCAGCATGACTCAATCCAAATAAAGCATCTTCTAGACACATTGTAATTAACTTCGCCAAAGTTAATATGAAGGAGAAAATCCTACGAGCAGCCAGACGTAAGAAAATCATAACCTACAAGGGGAAGAATATTAGAATGACTGCAGATCTTTCTCCTGAAACTTTTCAAGCCAGAAGAGGATGGTCATCAACCTTCAATCTCCTAAAACAAAACAACTTTCAGCCCAGGATCCTGTATCCAGCTAAATTGAGCTTCATTTATGACAGTGAAGTTAAACATTTTAATGACATACACGCATTGAAGAAATTTGCCATAATCAAACCAGCTCTTCCCTCAGACCCACCCCTCCATAATGACCAGCACAATGCTCTACCACCAAAGTAAACTCACTCTGAAATTCTTGACCAAAACCCAATTTCCACAGTGGTGAGGGGATTCAAAACGTCCACTGGACTTTCAAAAAACTTGATGCTCAAAATACTACCAGGCTTATCAATACTCTCAATTAATGTAAATGGTTTAAACTGTCCTCTGAAGTGGCTGACTGGATATAAAAACTCAGGCCAGATATCTGCTGTATGTAAGAATCTCACCTTACCTTAAAGGATAAATATAGACTCAGGGTGAAAAGATGGTCTTCTGTAATCCAGGCAAATGGAAATCAGAAAAAAGCAGGGGTAGCAATTTTATTTGCAGATATACTAGGATTTAAACCAACAAAAGCAAGGAAAGACAAGGATGTTCACTTCATATTTGTAAGAGAAACACTCAACATGATGAGATATCAATTATGAACATTTATGCACCCAACCAGAATGCTCCTCAATTTATAAGGGAGACTCTAACAGACATGAGCAATTTAATATCTTCCAGCACCATAATAATGTTGGGCATTTTAATCCCCTTTGGCAGTGTTGGATAGATCCTCCAGTAAGAAACTCAGCAAAGAAATTTTGGACGTAAACTTCAACATACAACAATTGAATTTCACAGACATCTACAGAACATTTCACCCTGATAAAACTGAAAACACATTCTTCTCATCAGCCCGTGAAACATCCTCCAAAACTGATCACATCTTAGGTCACAAGTCTAACCTCAGCAAATTTAAAAGTATAGAAATTATTCCTTGTATTTTGTGGGATCATCATGCAATAAAAGTTGAACTGACCAATAACAGTAATCTGCATATTCATACAAAGACATGGTAACTAAATAACCTTATGCTGATGATAGCTGGGTCATAGACGAGATTAAGAAGGAAAATGCCAAATTTTTGGAACAAAACAATAATGAAGACACAAATTATCAGAATCTCTGGGATACTGCAAAGGCAGTCTTAAGAGGGAAATTCATAGCACTGCAAGCCTTCCTCAAGAGAACGGAAAGAGAGGAAGTTAACAACTTAATGGGACATCTTAAGCAACTGGAAAAAGAAGAACATTCCAACCTCAAGCCCAGCAGAAGAAAAGATATAACCAAAATCAGAGAAGAATTAAATGAAATTGAAAACAAAAGAATTATTCAAAAGATCAATGAATCAATAAGTTGGTTTTTTGAAAAATTCAATAAAATTGATAAACCTTTGGCCAACCTAACCAAAAATAGAAAATTAAAGTCCATAGTATGATCAATCAGAAATGACAAAGGTGAAATAACAACAGACCTCTCAGAAATTCAAAAAATCCTTAATGAATACTACAAAAAACTTTATTCTCAGAAATATGAAAATCTGAAAGAAATTGACCAATACTTGGTAGCACACCAACTTCCTAGACTTAATCAGAAAGAATTGGAAATGCTGAACAGACCTATCTCAAGTACTGAAATAGAACCAACTATACAAAATCTCCAAAAAAGAAAAGTCTGGGACCAGATGGCTTCACATCAGAATTCTACCAAACCTTTAAAGAGGAACTAGTGCCTACATTACTCAACCTTTTCCAAAACATCAAAATAGAAGGAATACTACCCAACATATTCTATGAAGCAAATATCACCCTGATCCCCAAACCAGGATAAGACCCAACAAGAAAACTATAGACCAGTATCTTTAATAAACATAGATGCAAAATTATTCAATAAGATCTTAGCAAACAAAATCCAACAACACACCAAATGAATTATACACCATGACCAAGTGGGTTTTATCCTAGCGTCTCAAGGCTGGTTCAATATACGTAAATCTATAAATATAATACATCACTAAAAACCAAAGACCATATGATCCTCAATAGACGCAGAAAAAGCTTTTGACAATATCCAGCACCCTTTCATGATTAGAATACTTAACTAAACAGGTATAGAAGGGACTTTTCTTAAATTGATAGATGCCATCTACAGTAAACCCACAGTCAATATCATATCAAATGGAGTTAAATTGAAATCATTTCCACTCAGATCAGGAACCAGGCAAGGTTGCCCTTGGTCTCCACTGCTTTTTAACATTGTAGTGGAAGTCTTAGCCATCGCAATCAGGCAAGAGAAAGTGATCAAGAGGAGAACAAACTTTGACTCTTCGCAGATGATATGATTTCATCATACCTGGAAAACCCCAGGGACTCAACCACAAAACTCTTAGAAGTGATCAAGGAATATAGTAGCATCTCACGATACAAAATCAACACACAAATCAGTAGCTTTTATATATACCGATGATAGTTGAGTCAAAAAAAACAGACAAGAACTCTATTCCCTTTACAGTTGTGCCAAAGAAGATAAAATATTTGGGAGTTTACCTAACAAAGGATGTGAAAGATCTCTATAAAGAGAATTACGAAACTCTGAGAAAAGAAATAGCTGAAGATGTCAACAAACGGAAAAACATACCATGCTCATGACTGGGAAGAATCAACACTGTTAAAATGTCCATATTACCTAAAGCAATTTACAAATTTAATGCAATCCCTATCAAAGCACCACCATCATACTTTAAAGATCTGGAAAAAATAGTACTTCATTTTATATGGAACCAGAAAAAAACCTCAAATAGCCAAGACATTACACAGAAATAGGAATAAATCAGGAGGAATCACACTACCAGACTTCAAACTCTACCATCAATTTATAGTGATCAAAACAGTATGGTATTGGCACAAAAATAGAGAGGTGGGTGTATGGAACAGAATTGAGAACCAAAAGATAAACCCAGACGCTTATCGTCATTTAATCTTTGATAAGCCTATCAAAAATATGAATTAGGGGAAAAATTCCCTATTTAACAAATGGTGCTGGGAGAACCGGCTGGTGACTAGTAGAAGTCTAAAACTAGACCCACATCTTCCACCATTAACAAAAATTGACTCTCACTGGACAAAAGATTTAAACTTAAGACATGAAACCATAAAGATTCTTAGAGAGAGTGCCGGAGAAACACTTGAAGAAAGTGGCCTGGGAGAAAACTTTATGAGGAGGACTCCCCCACCAACAGCGCCCCCCACCCCCAACCAGGCAATTGAAGCAACACCAAAAATACATTACTGGGATCTGATCCAACTAAAAAGCTTCTGCACAGCCAAGAACACAATAAGTAAAGCAAGTAGACAGCCCTCAGAATGGAGAGGATATTTTCATGTTATGCTTCTGACAAAAGTTTGATAACAGAATCCACAGAGAACTCAAACTTATTCATAAGAAAATAACAAGTAATCCCATTTCATTGTGGGCAAGAGACAAGAACAGAAGCTTCTCTGAAGAAGACAGGTGCATGGCCTACAGACACATGAAAAAATGCTCATCATCTTTAATCATCAGAGAAATACAAATCAAAACCACTTTGAGATATCATCTAACTCCAGTAAGAGTGGCTCACATCACAAAATCCCAAAACTACAGATGTTGGCATGGATGTGGAGAAGAGGGAACACTTCTGCACTGCTGGTGGGAGTGCAAGCTAATATGCCCCTTTTAGAAAGAAATATGGAGATCTAAAAGTAGACCTGCTGTTTGATCCTGCAATTCCTCTACTAGGTGTATATCCAAAAGACCAAAAATCACTTTATAACAAAGATATCTGCACCAGATTGTTCAATGCAGCTCAATTCATACTAGCCAAGTCATGGAAGAAGCCCAAGTGCCCATCGACCCACGAATGGATTAATAAATTTTGGTAGGTGTATACCATGGAATATTATGCAGCCTTAAAAAAGAATGGAGACGTATTTACCTCTTTTACCTTTACATGGATAGAGCTGGAACATATCCTACTTAGTAATATCCAATATGCTCAGTTCTATTATGAAACCAATTTACAATCACTCACACTTTCATATGAAGAATAGATCACAACTATGACCCAAGAAGAAAGAGAGAGAAGGGGGGGATGAGAGGAGAAGGGAGGGTTTAGATCGAGGGAGGGTGAATACTGGGATCACACCTACAGTGCATAATGCAAGGGTACATGTCAGATCTATTAGTACAGAGTATAAAGTCTTAACATAATAATTAAGTAAACAAGATTAGGTATATACTAACCAGTGTGATGTAAGGTTCCTAATTCTATATGAAATGAGCACAATGTACCCCATAAATACCTTAATGTATACATGACCTATGTGTTTATGATTTAATTAAAAAATAAACAAATAAATAAATAAAATAAAAAATAGCCAGGCGTTTTGGCAGGCGCCTGTAGTCCCACCTACTTGGGAGGGTGAGGCAAGAGAATTGCTTAAGCCCAAGAGTTTGCGGTTGCTGTGACCTATGACACCACAGCACTCTACCAAGGGTGACCAAGTAAGACTGTCTCAATAAAATATATATACATATTTATAAAAACTGGCTTTTGGTGACTATAGGAAACATTCACAAGAACACAACTTGCTTCTGTGGTATTCGTCCCAAAAGTGCAAAAGCTGAAACTAATTATATGAAAATATCTGACCTATACAGTTAAGAAACATTCTATTAAATAACTGGCTTAGGTGAAAACATTGGGTCAAGAAAGACGAAGGAAGATTCAGGAAATGTACCAGGTTAAAGGAGAGGGAAGAGACATGACGACCAAACACCGAATGTGATGGTGGATTAGACCGTGCCCACTACCAACCTGCCCCGAACTGCTACAACAGACAATACTGGGACAAGTGGCGACATCTTAAGATTACATAATAGTACTGAATAAATAGGAATTTCCTACTTTTGATATGTGTACTGTGGTTATACATGCAATTTATTTCGAAATGGTTAAGGAAAAATAATTGTGTGTGTACAAAGAAAGAAGATAAAGCAAACAAAATAAAATGTAAGAATTCTAGGTTCAGGACAAGTAATTCTTTGCACTACTCTTTCAAATTTCCTGTAAGACTGATAATTCAAAATTAAAATTTTCAAAGAGTCCAAGGAACTAGGCAACAGGAATAAGGCTATTTAGAGGGCATGGGCCTACATAATAGAGGACTTAAAATTCAGGAAGAATTTCGACTTCAATAATAAGAAATATTAAATACAAATTAAGAAAACTTGAAAATAGTATAAATAAGTCCCAGCATGGAGCCCCAGAGGGGTGGAGCAGTTAAGATTAAGGGATGGGAAGACCCCTTAAAGTTTGAGGCAAGGGAAACAAAAAACAGGAGGGAACGGAAGGACAAAGCAGAGGAAAGCTTATACTCAGGGAAAGAATGTGTTAGGGCCTAGGAGTTAAAACATAACAAGTACATGCAGGATTCTCTGGCAGGAAACAGGCCTCCTCGGGCCCTACGTCTCTCTGCCCTGGAAGGAAGAATCCGTCCTAAAAGGAAACAATACTAGGCTTCCCTCCGTTCAATTAAAAAATTTAAAAGAATATCTACTGCTCTCTAGGTCCTTTCTATGTACTAGGACACAGCATGATTTTTCACCCTGGTGGAATTTACCTTCCAGTGAAAGAGACATTTAATAAATAAATAATTCAATAAATTATTTCAGAAAGAGCCAGGGAAAAAAATAAAGCAGAGTAATGTGACAAAAAAGTGCCTGGAGGCATCAGGGAAGACCTCCCCAAAAAGGTAAAATTTGAACTGAGGAATGAAAAGTCAACTCTGGGAAGATAAAGGTGCTGAAATACAAAGATCCAGGCGTGCAAAGGAGTAGAACAAGCTGGTGTGGATGGAACCTATAAACTAAGCAGAGCTGTAGGAAACAGTCTCCTGGTTGGGGCCCACATCAAGTTGAACCTTACAGTTGTCATTTTATTCTAGATTCAGGGGAAGGCCTTTTGAAAGATTTAAAGCAGCCGAGTGACATGATCTGATTTATGATCTTAAATGTTCACTTTGGCTGCTATGCTCAATAGATGAAGGGAAAAGAAGAGAAGTAGAAAGACCCACAGGGAGCTACTGCAGTCCAAGCAAAATGTGATATAAATTTTGGACTAAGTTTATTGGCATGACAATCAAGTAGTAGACAGGTTCCATATATATTTAGGAGGAAGAACTAAAGGCCTTACAGAGAAACTAAAGAGAACTCTGCTGAAAAGTTTGGAAATACTAATTTTCAAGTCACCAGCCAGGTGCAGGGGCTCGCACAGTAATCCCAGCACTCTGGGAAGCCGAGGCAGGTGGATTGCTTGAGCTCAGGGGTTAGAGACCATCCTGAGCCAAGAACAAACCGCTTCTCTATTTACAATAGAAAACTAGCTGGGTGTCATGGTGGGCGCCTGTAATCTCAGCTACTCCAAAGGCTGAGGCCAGATGATCGCTTGAGCCCAAGAGACTGAGGTTGCTGTCAGCTGTAACAACTCCACAGCACTCTGCCCAGGGTGACATGGGGAGACTCTGTCTCAAAAAAAAAAAAAAAAAGAAAAAAGAATCTACAAGTCACCATCATTCTCAGCTCTCTCCAGGGCTCCAGACTGACATTTCACCTGCCTGCTAGAGAAGTCCAGTGTCCTGTTGGAATCTCCAACTCTAAATTTGTCCAAATCAGAATTCACCACCTTCCAACATATATAAGTATCTTTTCCTTATTTATTTCTTTCTACTGTTGGTACTTCCACTCACCCAGACTCAACACACTTCAGAGTTAAAGTCACCCCCACTTCCCCTCATCCCCACATCCTACAACCAAAGTATGCAAATCCTCTCTGTAATATCTCCTGCATTCACTTCTCTTTCCATTCCTAGTGTCAGTATTTCTAAATAGCATCAAACTGGTCTCCAATTCATGCTGTAATACCCTGCTGCAAAAGACTTTTTATCAAATCAGGTACGAACTCCTCAATCTGGCATTAGAAGCCCTCCTTAACATATCTCAAATCCTCACTTCTATCCTTTCAGTATGCGTGCTAACACGAGGCCTGCCAGTAAGCCCAAATGACCTGCTGGTCCCCATACTTCACACTGTCTCACTTCTGTGCCCTCACTCCTCCTAAGAGATGTGCCCTCTCTCTGTTCACTTGTCAAAAGTCAACCCCTCTTCCAAAGCCCAAGTTGAATGCCACCTTCACTAACTTGCCCTGCTATCTTCGTTTAAACGTGATCTCTTCCACCTCTAAACTCTCAGGAAATGCTATTTATAATTTTTCTTATGGCTCTTATCACACATGACCTTGCATCTGAGGATTCTGGATATTTATCATATCCACAAACATACTGGGTTTTGTGTATATCCATTGAAAGCAAAAACCTGATGGTCATCTTTACATCTCAAACAATAACCATCAAAGGATCCTGCACTCAGTAAACACCCCTTAGACATTTATACATTTTAACAGACTATTCACAAAAGTAGCTCCTATCTGAATTAAGAATACAAAGCATATGAGGTTTGCTTTAGGCTTTTCGTACATTGATATTTAAGCAGGCAATGTTTGCATCTGAGCTTGTAACACGAATCTCTAATTTCAGGAAGAGAAAGAACCTGTTGACTAAGGGGATATAGTAGAAATTGCACAAATGTAAACCAACTCACTTCATTTTCCTGGGAAAGTCTTAAAATTTCATCAAATGTTACAAATGTGTCATTTCCTCTGACTGCATCTTTTTCCATAAATCCAAGATGAATATCCGTTGCAACTAAGATTTTAAATGTATTTTCATCATCACTATATTAAAAAAGAAACATTTTAATTTATTAAAAAGATATCCAAACAAATTGAGACTTAAACTTATAAAATAAACAACAGTTATGGAGTTATTTGACTAGTCTTAGATTTTTGTCTGAAAACTAGAACTATTCAAAAAATAATTAACATCGCATAATTTTCCTAACCACTAATTCAACATAGAACACAAGTGCATAAATTTTACAAAGGTTCTGTAACTGCTTTAAAAATTTATAACCTTATTATAATCACTTCCATACACTTATATATAACATGATCCCAAAAGGCTTAGACTCTTTTATCAAAACTTTCTGTTTATCTGATTTTGTACTTTTCCAGTTAATTTAAAAAGCCTTCCTCTACATTTGTAAGTAGATTTGTATTACTAAGCAGTAACTAACATTCTGAAAACTACTCGCTTAACATTACTCTTTACGGAAAATTGGTTTTTCATTAATAAATTTGTCCAAGTAACAAAGATAGAATTGTTTCAATCTAAATTAAACTTGCTAGTATTCAAAGATATTTTCATGTGAAGCAACCACATACTTCATAGCCCACTGTAAACTCAAACTTCTGGGCTCAAGCAATCATCTAGCCTCAGCCTCCCAAGTAGCAGGGACTACAGGCATGAACCACTGGGCCTGGCTAATTTTTCTATTTTTCATAGAGACAGGGTCTCACTTTTGGTTAGGCTGCTCTCGAACTACTGAGCTCAAGCGATCCTCCTGCCTTAGTCCCCCAGAACCCTAGGATCACAGGCATGAACCACTGTGCCTGACCCTGAAATAGTTATTAATACTCACTTAATGTAACTTTTAATTCTGTAAAATATTTGTATATCTGAACTCATCTCAGCTGTTACAAGTGAAGAGGCAGGCATCCCATGATAAAAACCCAGGCTATTTTCTTTTAACCATAGAACTTTATGAAAAAAATTGTAGGCTGGGTGAGTGGCTCATGCCTATAATTTTAGCATTCTGGGAGACTCAGGCAGGTGCTTGTGCTCACAAGTTCAGGACCAGCCTGAGCAAGAACAAGATCACATCTCTACTAAAAACAGAAATACTAGCCAGGGGTTGTGGCAGCCTCCTATAGTCCCAGCTACAGGGGAGGATGAGGCAAGAGGATCTCTTGAAGCTCAAGAACTTGAGACTTCTGTGAGCTATGACACCACAAAGGGTGACAAAATAAGACTGTCTCAAAAAAAAAAAAAAATTATATGTATCTCCAAAATTCAAATTTTTATACATAAAATTTAATTCCAGGAAAGATCTCTCTTCAAAAACTTCAAAACTTATATGCACACAGTTCTGTTATATACAAATAGATAGGTCAGAATACTTTTCAGATCACATGGGCAGACACTAACACAGCAATTTATAACGTGTCTTCATATGAATTCTCTCATTTAAACCTCAAGCTTAATTTGAGAAAGGCATTTTTATGTCAATTATACAAATGGAGAAACTGGTGCAAGGCTCAGCAAACTGCTGACTTGCCTTAAGTCACACAGCTAGTATTGACCAAGGACTTCAAACCAGGGTGAAAGCCTCAGAGTCTAAAGTTTTTTCCACATAACTTTTACAATCTTTTATTTCCATTTTACTCAAATTCATTTCCAGTTTATCCAATACTAGAGCAATTTACTCTAAAAATCGACTTTATATAGAATTAGACTAAGATTTTATCACAAAAATTCAAGTCTATAGCTCCAATAACTTAAGATAAAGCCTAAAAACAAAACTTACACACTATAGCAATATGCCAAATTACAGCAAGACTCCAATCTATAGCTGCATTTTATCTTTTAATAAACATAGTGTGGATTTTTAAACATTTCAAATATCCCTTTTGATGGCTAACATTTCTGTTCATATGCAGGTTCCTTATTTATTGCTAATGTATTTTAAAAGTTTCCTTTTACAGTGATCATAGTTGGGCTTTGGAAACCCAAAACAACAAAGGATTCCGAAGTCAAGTTCTTACAGGGCATCTGCAGGACTCATTTTTATGGGCAGTCCTGCTGCTCTGGGACAAAGTTCTTCTCCAAAACTCCCTGGGTCCGGTGTTCAAATATCAGGCAATACACTCGATTCCAAATTCTAGCAAATTCTGAAAACAAAATAACATCGTAAGACATAATTTAAAAATGGCTCCATGTACCCAACATAATTTTAAACTGCAGACGGTACAGACATCTCAAATAAGTAGTCATCAATTTTGGAAATTCCATTTTTATCTAAGCACTCATTATACTTGCATTGTTTTAATGGGCTAAGAATAGAAAAATAACCCCTGTGCCATTCTATTTTTTTTTTGCAGTTTTTGGCCGGGGATGGGTTTGAACCCACCACCTCCAGCACATAGGGCTGACTCCCTACTCCTTGAGCCACAGGTGCCGCCCGCCTATGCCATTCTAGTTTCATCATTATGATATCTCCTATTTTCCCTTACCACTCTCATGGAAAATGAATGTACGTTACACAAATGGGCAAAAAGTGTCACATACACACAGTTTTGGTTTTGCACACAAACAACTCCGCAAAATGCGCAAAAATGTTTTCAGTGTCATGCATGGAGGCAACGCAGTATGGCCTGCGCAAACAAAAGTTTTGTTTTGTTTTGTTTTTTTATGGACCGGGCTTGTTTTAAAAAGAGAAACTAATTTAAATAAACAAAAACGTGGTATGCGGAGAAACACCTTAAGGCTGCAGCAGGACAACCGAAAACAGGCCAACACATTTGGAGAGAGGACTGCCACCGCCAAATAACCCCTCCCGGGGCTGGAGTCCCAGCTTCTGCGGGGACAACCAGCCTCCTCGACCGGACTGTGGGGTCAGAACGCGGGGCCCTTCCCGGGACTGTGGGGTCAGAACCCCGAGCCCTCCCCGGGACCGTAGGGTCAGAACCCCGAGCCCTCCCCGGGACCGTGGGGTCAGAACCCTGAGCCCTCCCCGGGATTATGAGGTCAGAACCCCGGGTCTGTGGAGTCAGAACCCCGAGCCCTCCCCGGGACCGTAGGGTCAGAACCCCGAGCCCTCCCTGGGACCGTGGGGTCAGAACCCCGAGCCCTCCCCGGGACCGTGGGGTCAGAA
>CAUYRH010020379.1:0-19322 GCA_963574655.1 Perodicticus potto | reverse complement strand
AACCTCCAATTCCTGGGCTCAAGAGAGTCTCCTGCCTCTGCCTCCCAAGTAGCTGGGACTACAGGTGCCCGCCACAACGCCTGGCCATTTTTTGGTTGCAGCCGTCATTGTTGTTTGGCGGGCCCAGGCTGGATTCGAACCCTCCAGCTCAGGTGTATGTGGCTGGCACCTTAGCCCGTTGAGCCACAGGCGCCAAGCCTGTTTGTTTGTTTTGAGACAGAGTCTCACTATGTTGCCCTCAGTAGAGTGCTGTCGAGTCACAGCTCACAGCAACCTCAAACTTTTGGGCTTAAGAGTTTCTCTTGCCTCAGCCTCCCGAGTAGCTGGGACTATGCCACAACGCCCAGCTGTTTTTTGGTTGCAGTTGTCATTGTTGTTTTTAGCAGGCCGTGGCCGGCTGGAACCCACCAGCTTCCGTTTATGTGGTCAGTGCCCTACTCACTGAGATACAGGCACCAGGCCCCAGCTGTAGGTTATTGAGTAGGAGAACCAAATCAGTAGTTGACAAAGACACATGTGTACACACTATAAATAGGGTTTCAAACTTTTGATCAATGTGCTCTTTCACATTAGGGTGGCCCAAAATCTTGCATGCACCATCTCAACCTCTCTAAATATATGGTCCTTAGAATAGTGCAAGTAAAATAAACTGGGCAGTCTAATAAGCATTTCCAGCAAGAGCAAATATGTATGAAGTATTTTTTCATGTGCTACTAGTTTCAAGAGAAAAAATGCTTTAGAAAAATGTTGAGGCTTAATTGGAGCACATAGCAATCTCCCATCTGGCATAAAATGTTCTAACTGGTAGCCAAATTTGGGATACTTGAAGACAGACAAGTGACTAATACTAGGGCTGTGTGTGGCCAGGACCAAATGTATTTTCTGACCACAAGACCATGTCTGGATTCTCCTTTGTAATTACCACACGGTCTACTGTAATTGTAAGACTTATATTTACTTCCTGCCTTTGACATGTAATTCAGGGTCCATGGCTACACCCCAAATGAGAGTGAAGTTCTGTTATTTTCCTAAAATCATCATTGTGTAAGGGTGGTATGTGTTTGTGTTGCTACTTCTGCTAAATATGTCAAGTGTAATCGTGTGAGAAATATGCCCACTCCTGCCACATTGGATGAAGCGCTTTACTTGTCAAATGTTTATTGTACACCTACTAGTGTATGCCAAGTACTGTTTTGGGCTCTAGGAAGCATCAGTGAACAAGATAACAAAGGCCCTGCTTTCCTGGGAAAGAACAAGGGAGTGGGGAAGGATGGAAGGAAGACGGACAGACAGGAAAATAATGCTTACACACACGTGCTATGCAGAGAGCCCCAGCAGAGTGATATGCTAGAGAAAGTCTGTGTGGCTTTTTCTTCTTAGGACATCCATGAAGGCCTCTCCAAAAAGGTGACATTTAAACTGACATTTTAAAATAACAAGAAGGAGCAGGATGAGCAAGAGCAGGAGGAAGAACATTCCGGACAGGTTAATGTAAAGGCCCAAAGACAGGAGGAACTTGGCATGTTCTAGAGAAAGAGAAAAGGCCACTGTACCTAGAATGCGATGGGTGACAGGGAGACTGATCAGAGAGGTTGTCTGGCAAGTTCACACAGGGCTGGGGAGGCCAGTGCAGGATCCGGGCATGGGCAGGTTGTGGCCCTTGTCAAAGCAGGGTCACTGGTTAGGCGGCATCTGCAAAGGTCCAGGCAGGAGGCAGTAGTGGTCTACACCAAGGGGCATAGTAAAGAATGAGAAGGAGCTGGATTCGGGGTATGGTGCAGAACCTGGCAATGGATTAGTGTGAGGAACGAAGAAAGGGGAATAGTGAAGAATGATTCCAAAGGTTTTGGCTCTAGGCTGCTGGGTGGATGATGGCTGAGATGAGGAAGATGGAAAGCAGAGCTGATTGACTTTTCACACACGATCACAACTGAGTAATCCTGAACCCACATCTTGGGGCCCCATTAATGTCCTCACTACCACCCCCCACAATTGACATCACTGAGGCATAGTCATAGACCTTTGGAAAGACTACTTCAAGCATTGCCATGGTTTCTCCATCACTTTCAAGTTACCTGACTCACGCCCTGCTGCGTGTCTTGTGGGAGCTCTGTGACTGTTCTCGTCTCACCTTCCTCAGCCCAGCGCCCAGGGCATCTGGGGGTACAGTGTGGGTCTTATATATATGTGACTCATATATATATAGAGAGATATAGATATAGATATAGATATATAAAATATAAAAGTAATATGGCTAATTCGCTTATTTTTCTATCTAGAATCAGGAAAATTATTGCGAACTCTTGAATAAAGATTAAACTGATCTTACCCAATTGTTTCTTTTTTATAAGGCAAATATTTTCTACATTTGCCTTAAAAACATCTCGGGGCTTAAGTTTTGTCTATACAATGAGAGTAACCGAATCATTCTTCATGGGTGTTTTCTGAAGATTAAAAGAAATAATGTCTATAAAGTGCTTAGCACAGTAGCTGCTATATAACATTCAGTAAACCTGAGGTATTGTTATTGTTGATGAAATAACAATTTGGGAGCCAGAGGAACTCCCGATGGACTGATTTTAGTATTCAAATTTATTAAATTCCTGCATCGTTTTGGACAAAATCCAGGACTTCTGCCTGGGAAGTCCTAAGCACTGAGGTCTTCTTTCTTGCCTTCCTCAAAGAATGAGAGCTGGTTTGCGGGCAATGGACAGCAGGCTCAATTTCCTTAGGTGAATGAAACCTTAGGATAGATAACCTTAGTTTAAAAACTTCTGTGATGGGCAGCGCCTATGGCTCAGTGAGTAGGGCGCTAGCCCCGTATACCGAGGGTGGCAGGTTTGAGCCCAGCCCCGGCCAAACTGCAACAAAAAGATAGCCGGGCGCCTGTGGTCCTAGCTACTCAGAAGGCTGAGGCAAGAGAACACCTGCCTAAGCCCAGGAACTGGAGGTGGCTGTGAGCTGTGTGACACCACGGAATTCTAATGAGGGCGATAAAGTGAGACTCTGTATCTAAAAAAAAAAAAAAAAAAAAAACTTACATGATTTTAGTAGATTTTCTCTATTAAAGAAAACTTCCTTTTACCGAGTAAAACTTACACAAAGATTTATCTTTAGGTCATCTAAATCACTGTAAGTGATATTTATTGCCAGACATGACCTTTCGGTAGCACATTGGAGAATCCCAACACTAATGTCAATTTCTATAAATAGAGATTCGGGGTGAGGAAATGTTCTGTCTCTAGAGACGTTTAGAGACTCTTGGTCCGCAGGCTCTTACTCACTGGCGGCATTCTTGCCCAGTCTCACTTTTGTTACCTTCTTTCATGATGTGTGATGCTGGTAGCCACCCACGGTTTTGAAGTTCCCCACTCAGCCTTCCCTAGTGGTTGTCATTGCGTTTGAGTTATGCCTTCTTACTTCCTGTACCTTCTGAAATTTAAAAATAGAAAATAACAAACAAACCCACATCAGCTGAACTCTGCTATTCATCTTAACAGGTTTTCTGGTGAATTCCACAGTATAACATCTACAGGCAGAAATCTGCCATCAGTTCAGAATAAACCCAATAAGAAATGACAGAGAGCTACTTTTATTTTGAGTATCAGATACCATGGTCCAAAATGGGAGGAGTAGCCCACAGGAAGAGGCTTTGAAAAGTGAGTCCAAGAGACAGAATTGTTCCCGGCCTGAACCTTGGCTTTTCTCCTTACCTGCCCAGCTTACCTGAGCCCTTGTGAGGAGTCAGGGGTTGATTAAAGGACATTTAGGAGTCTGAGCCTTGTACCAGGGAAACTAAAGACAGGTCCTGGGGAGCACAATAACCGTTCAGAGTCGTAGCATTATTATTTCAGGACACCCCATATCACAGCAAACAGACTAAAATATAGCACCCTCCACATTTAATATATTTTATAATTACCTATCAGTTTCTTAGCAATTATCTTAGCATATTTGGAAATTCCTAAGTTAAAAAATTTATCTAGTCCACAAATTGCTTCCAGTTGAAACACTTTCGATGACCACATCAACAATAAATGAAGTTAACATTGCGTTTTGTAGACCTTTAACATCTAGTAATTTCAATTTTATTGTTATCCTGTTTTGAAGCCAATAAATGGATTTCAAGGTCTCACACATTTTTATAGGTCCCTAAAAACCTGGAAGGCCTAAGGCATTCATTGTTACCTTATTGCCCAATGGTTAAAAATGCTCTGCCTGGCTCAGCGCCTGTGGCTCAGCAGGCTAGGGCACCAGCCACGTACACCTGAGCTGGCGGGTTCGAATCCAGCCCGGGCCCGCCAAACAACAATGACGGCTGCAACCAAAAATGGCCGGGCGTTGTGACGGGCACGGAGGCAAGAGACTCGCTTGAGCCCAGGAATTAGAGATTGCTGTGAGCTGTGATGCCATGGCACTCTATCCAGGGTGACAGCTTGAGGCTCTGTCTCAAAAAAAAAATGCTCTGCCTGGGAAGTCCTAAGCACTGAGGTCTTCTTTCTTGCCTTCCTCAAAGAATGAGAGCTGGTTTGCGGGCAATGGACAGCAGGCTACTGGCGTATAATAGAGCACTAGCCACTGAAAGAAAGTAAAATCCCTACCCAAAAAACAAAGTAAATGAAGTCAGAGGAGCCCATGAGTTGCAGCCATCACCTCCGTGGGTAGCCTTGAAGAACAGCTCCATAATCTCTTCCTGCACCCATTAGGTAGAGCATCCTCATCCAAAGACTTTCTGAGGGCCCCCGTGATGCCACAAGTGGAAAATTCCACACCTAACCTCATGTGACAGGTGTACAAAATTATGAAAAAATTCTGTATAAAATTACCTTCAGGCTATGTGTATAAGTTGTATATGAAACATATATGAATTTCGTGTTTAGATTTGCATCCCCTTTTCACAATTACCTCTATGTACTTGAAAATATTCCAGAATTTTAAAAAAATCCAAAATCTGAAACACTTCTGGTTCCAAACATTTTGGGTAACAGGTGCTCATCCTATAGTAACTTTGTAGACAAGCACTTCATCCAGCCTAGGTGGGGGCCCAGAGTCATCAGTTCTGTGGAACTGAAAGATACGACAAACTGTTCGAGCCATATATACTTCCTCTTCACATGTTAGAAGGAAAGCAGGCACAGTGGCTCACACGGTAATCTCAGTGCTTTGGGAGGATCACTTGAGGCCAGGAGTTTGACACCAGCCTGAGCAATATCAAGACTCCATCCCCACAAAGGATAAAAAAATTTAACTGGACTTGGTGATGCACACCTGTGGTCCCAGACACTCGGAAGGCTGAGGCAGCAAGAATTCGGGGCTGCAGTGAGCTATGATCCTGCCAGTGCACTCCAGCCTGGGCAACAGAGTGAGACCTTGTTTGTCTCTTTAAAGATAATATACATACACACACACACACACATACATACATATATGTAAAGCAGTTTTTTATGTCTATATTATTTTGCCAAAACGAAGGAAGGGAGAAGAGAGTAGGGAAAGGAAAGGGCAGGAAAGGAAGGACACTGTCAACGCTTGTGTTTGCAGAGCTATTGATCTTTGGCTTCTGTGCAAAAGGGCCAGCACCCCTCTTCATAAAGAAAGGTTTTCATGTGAGATCGCCCATTCAAAAATTATCTGCGGTCTGTTCTTTCCTCAATGAGGGAGGGGCAAGTGGGATGTAATGAAAAGAACACAGATTGCAGGAGGAGGTAATGCTGCTTTCAGAGCGGTTCAGCAGTTCTCAGAGGGTTCCCTGGGGTTCCCTCAGAGTCTCTTGAGGTGTCTTTAAGGTCAAAAACTGTTTTCATGATAAAAAATATGATCTCATTTGCCATTTTCACTCTCATTCTTTCATTAATGAACTTTTCTGGAGGCTGCCTGACATGTCATATTGCAGCAGATTGAAAGCATACACAGATAGCACAATTGGACTGTCTTCTTTGTAAAGCCAGACATCAAAGATCGTTATGCAGGTGGAAAACAATGCACTCTGCTCACTCTCTTTTTTTGTGTTCTGGAAATATGATTACTTTTAATTTTTAAAATGTTTATGTTAACATGTACTGGGATTATTATCTATTTTTAAATGAATTAAGACATTTTTTAAATCCCTCAGTCTTAATGGCTAATATGATAAATATTAATAACTATAACCCACATAGAAAAAGTTCTTTGGGACCTTTAAGAATATGTAAAAGTGCAAAAGGATTCAAACCTATGACCAAAAAGTTTGAGAACCCCTGCACTACCTAATAGTAGTTATTGCTTATCGATTGTTTCCTTGTGTCATGAGTTGCACAAAGCACAGCACACTCTCATCTCTTTTAATTTTTGTAACAGAGCTATAAAGAAGAGGCTTTCAACAAGGGCACCTTCCTAGCCAGTGTCTCACAGCTAATGACCACTTCAGTCCTCTGCCTCTGAAGCCACACTCTCAATCACTGGGCAGAACTTCCTTGCATATTAATTCTCTATAACTTTGAAAAAGTTTTTTGTTTTTTGTTTTTTCTTTACTGCTATTTTCTTATCATAAATGGACAGAATCAGGTACCCTGCAGTGTTCTCTTAGATGCAGAAGAATTAATCTGTATCCAAGTGCCTAGCATGGGTGCTAACACCAAATGCATCCCGAGGGACTATTAACCTCTCTTCCTTCTGTTTCTTCCTCAACTTTAGCACGATGGTAGACGTCGGAGGCTCATCAGCTCCCCTTTTTTTTTCTAGATGGTCTTCATGCCGATAGAGAGGCTGATGGCACAGAAGGAGTGGATGAAGATATGATTGTGACCCAAAGTCAGACAAACTTCATCTGCCCCATTACACAGGTATTGCTTTTTCCTCCTCTTGAAAGAAAACCATTCACTTCTCAGGGGCCAAAAGCTTCCCATGTGCTTGATTTTATGCAGTGAGTTAAGGAGCGAGAAAAGAAAAGTGATGAGAGTTGAAGAGTGTACATGGAGGCTTTTTTTTTTTTTTAATTATTTTTATATGGAGGTTTGAGCTGGAAAGAACTTGCCCTCAACCATGCTGTAAGCACCTAAGAGTAAAGTCATGGCCCACAGGCTAAGTGACAGTGGTTGCCATAGGTCTTCCTGCATTTTTTTTTATCTAAAGACCGATAATTATCTAAAGCCAAGAGAATGGGAAGTTAAACAACCCAGGACTAGGAAAAAACAGCTACTAGAAGTTGATCATTATCATTGCTGGAAGCCTAACATGTCCTTGATTACAGTTGGAAATGAAGAAACCAGTGAAAAATAAAGTGTGTGGCCACACCTATGAGGAGGAAGCCATTGTTCGCATGATTGAGTCTAAGCACAGGCGGAAGAAAAAGGCCTGGTAAGTTGGCTCAGGAAAGGAAGTGGCGCCTTCCCTAGTGGGAGTCAGTCAGGGGGTGTGTTCATGCCAGAGGAAAAGATACTTAAATGTCTCCCCCACATTGCATTCCCCTACAGGATACTGTAAACTTGGAAGCTGGCTTTCTGGAAAAACAATACATGAGGGAAAGAATTAGTAATCTGTTCAGGAACAAGCTGAAGGAGCTTCAACCACACCTTCAGAACAGAAAAAAGGATTATCTTGAAATTTAATCATTAGATAACAGGATTTTTATGAATTTTGCTTCCTGTAATACTTACTTTATGTAAAAAAAATCATTAAGTAAACACTTTTTATCATGATGAAGATTTTTCATGGAAAACTTTTCATATATTTAATTATTTAAACAACTTCCCAAAGCTTTAAGCAAATTGGTGGACAACTGAGAATTTATTTTTAATAATTTTACTATTCACTTTTCAGCCAGGTGAGGTGGCTCACACCTGTAATCCTAGCACTTTGGGAGGCTGAGCTGGGAGGATCACTTGAGCTCAGGAGTTAAAGATCAGCCTAAGCAAGAGTGAGACACCCTGTCTTTACTAAAAATGGAAAAAAGATTAGCCAGGTGTGGTGGTGGACACCTGTAGTCCCAGCTACTCGGGAGGTTGGCACAAGAGGCTTGGGCCGGTATTTGATTACTATGAGCTGTGACGATGCCACTGCACTCCAGGATAGGCAACGGAGAGAGACTCAGGAAAATAAAAACTCAGATTTTCAATGAGAAATTTTAATAAATTAAATAATAGCTTAATAATTTGAATAAGAAATTATTTTCTTCATTGGAAGTTTTCCGGATATATATATGTATAGATCCCCTCCTTTCTTTTCCCTCATGACCACAGGGGACCGTGGCCCTATTCCTGTAATAACACAGAATCCTGAGGTAGCTGGACTGACTTCGACTCAGTTTGGCGTTTCTTGTGCTCTTATCACAGATTTGTTATAGGAATGGAATTGCAGGTGTGACTGGTTCTCAGTAGACTTCTGATAACGGTCCCTTTGATGCGTACTTTGCTTCTCCATTGCCAAATTTGCTGGTCCAGAACTGGAATTGCAATTCCCCACCACTCGTCATCTGGGTGTGGACTTAGAGATAGGGTTTCTGAGACTGTAAATATCTTGATCATTCAGACAAGTAATTCACCCTATTTATTCTAGAAGAATAATGGCATTGCAACCTAATGGTTGTAAAATGAGTCTATCCACAGTACGTTTTTACCTGTTTCGAATTTCTGGCTTAGATTTGAAATGTGAGGCCAGGCACGGTGGCTCATGCCCGTAATCCTAGCACTTTGGGAGGCCCAGACAGGGGGATAGTTTGAGGCCAGAAAGAAAAGGAAGGGAGCTTTCTACCGTGAACCTGTCATTTTTTCCTGTGAATATAATTTTCTTTGTTTCTAGACTTCTAAAACTTCCCTTTCTATTAACTTTTTTCTGTGTTCATTTTCTGAAGAGCAAAATGATGTTAAAATAATTGCTAAGAATAAGGTATTCCTAGTTAGTTCTCTTTCACAGCTCTTAAAGTTTGCGATATTCTCTTAGGGTCAGATTTGGAAAGGGCAGGTACTGATACAAAGCATAATTCTCACTGCAAGTCCTAGGATGGATGGCAGCAACTCCTAGAATAGGCCTTGCATTAGACAGGTCTTCTTAATTACATACTTTGACTTTATAATGTTCTTTTTGAATTATACATGATATTTAGAAGCACTTAAGTAACTCTTGTCATTTAGAAAAGGTTTTTTTCCTGTAAGACTTCCATAACATGGATGTCAAAAACTCTAGTTTCTCATAGCTTAACAATAATAACAGTTAAGTCTGAGTGGAAGAAATCTGGGAGGTTTACAGAGAAGATAGTATTTCTACTGGACCTTGAAAAATGAAAATTTCAGAGAATGGTGAAGAGGACTCTACTGGCCAAGAGAGTCACCCCATTGAGGCTCTGTCCTACCTAGTGGACAGTAAGTACACTTGCAGTTATTGTATATTGAGAGGGGGAATAAAAGGACGCTGTGGGCAAGGCACAGTGGCTCAGGACTCTAATCCCAGCTACATAGGAGGCTGTGGCAGGAGGATTGTCTTGAGGGCAGGAGTTCGAGGCCAGTCAGAGCAACATAGCAACACCTCATCACTACCAATGGAAAAAAATAGCTGGGCATGGTGATGCATGCCTGTAGTCACAGCTACTCAGGAGGCTGAGGTGAGAGGTTTGCTTACGACTAGGAGTTCAAAGCTACAGTGAGCCATGATGTCGCCACTGCACTTCAGTCTGAGTGAGAGAGCAAGACCCCCTCTCTGGTTGAAAAAGAGAGAAGGATGCAGTGTAGACAGTAATTAAGATAGGAAAGTCGTAGAGCCCACTTGGTGGCTCATGCCTGCATTCCTTGAAGCAAGGAGTTTGAGACCAGTCTGAGCAACATGCTGAGACCTTGTCTCTCATGAAAACAACAATAGTAATAAGAAAGTAAAACTTTTTTTAAAGGATAAGAAAATGAAGATTCATTTCAGAGTACATTAAATGTCATGATTTCATTATTTTTCTTATCTATAAATTGATAATAATTGTTTGTAAATATTTGTAATTTAAATAAGATAGACATGAAGTACTTGAAGCTCCTAGCACAGAGTAGGGCTCAGTAAGCATTATCCCATCATCATTATATTCAGCCTTTATCCACTGTCATCGTCGTAACCACCTCCATTCTTACCACCCTTGCTCCTCAAGGATGGAGATGATTACGCTGAGGGGATCAGATGAGCCGACCTGGACTTGAGGGAGTCAGTGAAAAGGTCATCGGGATGCTTGTGTCGTCGATTAACTTATAGACAAGGAGAGCTTAGGTGGGGGCCAGAGTGATTGTGGAGGTACAGTGGATGGAATTTGGTGGCGGCTGAATGTAGGAAGAAGGAAGAAGAGGTGTAGCATGGCTGACATTTCTTAATTAGCTATCGTCAACCTCCAGAGAGGGCATGAGAGAAGAATGCTCTTGGAAAGGATTATGACAGGCTCAGTTCGAGTCATGCTAAATTTGAGGTCCCAGCTACACAGCCATTTGGAAATGTCTAGGAATTACAGAAAATGTGGGTTTTGAACTCAAGAGAGGAGTCAGAGCTGGCAAAGTTGATTGTGAGGTTTTTGGTACAGAGGAGTCAAGCCCACTTATCTGCCATCACAGATGTGGCCCTGGAATAAATGAATTTGCCGGTGGCAAGACAGTGAGGTGGGACCTTGGCCTGGCCCCAAACTCCACAAGGCCAGATTCCAAGCTTTGCTCTGCTCACTGTGGTGCCCTCAGCACCTGACCAGAGCCTCACGAAAGGCATTTTGTTAAGCAATGACAAGATCAATCAGGAAGAAGACCCCAGCACAGCCAGGGACAGGAGAGGTGATAGGACAGTCCAGTGGCTACAGGAGCTGTGGGCGGAGCAGGCCAGGGCCTGGAGATAAGGTGCACTGGCAGCAGGTGAGAATTCTGGGCCTCTGTGAGACATACCCCAGAGGCTTCTGATGAAGCGTGAACTGTGTCACTTCCCATGATGCATGTTAGGGTGATGAGCAGTTCTGGGTTCCCTTGTTTAAAAATGTCTGTGACACATCCAGTTTGAGACATCTCATTTCTTCCTCCTAGATTGTTCTAATTATGTTTTGTTAGACTAGAGTTCCAGGTACATTGTGTTTTGGGGCAATGACTGAATTTTTCTGTATGTGCTTCAGTCTCTGAGAAGGCCTCTCTCCACTGCCTTGAGTCAGACTGATATGGTTGACACTTTAGCCCTAACTAAGTATAGTAGTTAGAATAATTGCCCAAAATAATCTCTTGATAATGAAACTATTATCTTTCTTATCAAATAAAGCTGCCGTGTGGTCTTCATATTAATAAGATATTTCCAATTTTACCAGTCCTTTTTTTCTTGCTTTTTTGTTTAAGTACAGGAACTATTTTTAACAGTCATATTTAAGAATATGTAGAGTAGGCTCAGCACCTGTGGCTCAATGGGCTAAAGCACCAGCCACGTAAACCTGAGCTGGCCGGTTCGAATCCAGCCCAGGCCCGCCAAACAACAATGACGGCTGCAGCCAAAATACAGCCGGGCGTTGTGGCAGGCGCCTGTAGTCCCAGCGACTTGGGAGGTGGAGGCAGAAGACTCACTTGAGCCCAGGAGTTAGAGGTTGCTGTGAGCTGTGACGTCACTCTATCCAGGGTGACAGCTTGAGGCTCTGTCTCAAAAAAAAAAAAAAAAGAATATGTAGAGTAAAATGAAGTTGAATAGAAATGGGTAGTTCCACAGAACTCCAGTTTTGTGCTAAGTCATGTCACCTGTCAGCCTCAGTGTCCTCATCTGTAAAGTGGGAATAACGTCCTCCTCTCACAGCATTTCTGGGATCAAGGAAAGGGTAGGGAATTTCATTCTAGCTGCAAATTTCTTGGCCATGGAAAAGCAAAGCACTTAGGAGAAAGCTCTTTGTGGAGCACAGGGCACCAACAAACAGCAGTGGGTCTTTCAGGTGAGACTGCTGGAGTCATGGTCGCACACTGCGCTGCTTAGTGACACATTATTTCAGACTCCTCAGATTACTCTGTGCTTAGGTATGACAGGAATTTATCCTACTCAGACTTCCTAACGTATCTCAAGACCTTCTTTCTACCACTTGTGGCTTGAACTTTGGAATTCTTGGAACTCAGGAATTTGTAAGACTCAGAATCTTGTGCTCTTGAGCTATTGCTGAGGCCAAGGTTCCCCGCAGCCTTGTGGAACCACAGACCCAGTTCCCTTTGTGCTGCAGCCCCTTTTGTGCCTGCTCTGTGCTGCAGTGGAATGCTGTGCCTGGACAGTGGCCCGAGTTCAGGCCCAACCTCTCCATGCAGGCCTGGAGGGCTGAGTCCCACACTGTGGTAATAGGAAGTATTGCCACACCTGCCTTGCTCTCCACAGTATGGCAGATTAATGCCTCCTGCCTATATAGAGGGTTGTTCCTCCCGAGAAGTACGCTGAGTCAGTACAACATGATGGCCTGTTCTTATCCTTTTTAGCTTAAAAATTTGTGTGTGTTTATTTGAGATGGGTGAGAAATGGGGTTTTACTCCAGTACCTACATTAACCTCCCCTCCAGAAACTCTTCTCTGAACCGTCCCTCATACTGGACAGAGTGTTGTTGGCATCCCCAAGCCATGCCGATGTGGAGGGGCTGGCTCCTCTCCAAGATTCTTCACTGTGGAATCTGTGGACTAGAGAAGGAGCTGGGGCATGGTAGGACCTGAAGCGAGCTCCTCCAACACAGGGGCCACTTACTTCTTACAAGAGCCTTGCATCATTTTAAAGGGAAAAGCTGAGGCACAGAGAATTAAGCCACTTACCCAGAGTATCACAGCTGGGGGACGTAAGCCTAGGTCTTTCTCACTTTGGAGCCTGTACTTTTGTCATTAGACCATCTGGCTCCCCCTGGGAGGGCTATTTGGTTCTTGCCTCTATCTGCTGAGTGAGCTCAGGCCTCTTTGTTTGATGTGGATCAGTCTGGGCTCCATCCCATTGAAATGGAAGTGGGCGCCTGCTCTTCTGCTGAGCGGTGTGGTTAAGTCCATCATATGTTCTCAGAATGCTCTCATTTACTGACGATGGCCACTGATGTCATCAGGAAGTCCTCCCCACTTCCCTGTCCACAGCTTATTCACTGTCTGGCTGTTGGAGTTAGACTGTGCTGTAGGGAGAGACCAAGGCCAAGCAGTCAGCAATGGCTATTCAGTGATTTGGTGCATTAAAGGAGGGATCCCAGCAACCTACTTGGAGTTCCACTTCTAAAGTGATGAAAAACGTGCTTTCTAACCTGATGAAAGCACCGTATCCTCTTCATAATCTTAGCTGCTTATTTTCGTGCATAATGAAAAAAATCACTCTGAGACCTAAGAGCATGCAAGCCAGGCCAGGAAAAAAGACAGATTTTTAAACTAGTGTGAAGCTTTTCTCAAGCCCTGTCCTGGTACACAGCCAAATTATCAAAGTGATGCACACCTGAGCCCAACCACCCTGCTCTTCTTTCATGTAGTCGTATCATTGATTACGAATGAATCGTCTCGTTCATTCCATTGACTAATGTCCCTCTAATACAAAGACTCCTTGATCCAGAGATCAGGGCCAAGAAAAAGAAGTTCTTTTTGGTGTTGAGCTATTGGGCTTCCTACATTAAACAAAGTAGAACTCTTGTGACCAACAACTTTCTTCCTTTCTGATGTGCATCTTTTGTCTTATATTTGTTATTTTGGGTCTTTATATACTTGTGTGTTTTGGGAGAGCTGTCTCAGATCACTGGGCCCAAGCTCTGTGTGGGCAGGAGCCGTGTCGTCGTCTTCACAGTTGTGTGCTTAGGACCTGGCACAGGGCATCCATCACAGCAGGGTCAGTGAACACACCAATGGATGGGTGGGATAAGTGCGAGACATAAATAGATCAGGGGCTTTAAAACTGCTTGGAAGATTGATGGTCAGGGAACAAATGACAGTCATAGGAGACAGTGAAGAAAATAGACATCATTGAGCACTGTGTTGCCTATCACTCTGGGAAGTAGATTCTCTCCCCATTTTAAATCAGCAGGAAGAGAGGCTTAGAAAGGTCACATTGCCCAGAGTCTCATAACCAGCAGCAGGTGGTAGAGACTGAGAATTCAGACCTAGGTCAGCTTGACTCCAAACACGGGGCCTCTAGTCTACTGGAATCTGGTTCACACTGAGACGCAATCAGGCGACTTCATCCAACCCACTGCCTTCAGAGGAGACCACATCTAAACAGGGCTGTGGCTTTAGTTCCTCCCCTTTCTGGGTGACTCACATGCTGATATCTTTAGCCACAGCCTTTCTCCCAAGTCCCAGATACCCTGCAGTTTTTCCTCTGAGAGGTCAAGTGGGCTCTCCAGAGGGAATGATGCCAGTCAGGACTCCCAATACCATGACCCGGCTGGCCATGCCCATGATCAAACATCACAATAAAGGGCACCACCACCCACCCAGCTGCCCCAGCCAAACCCTTCCAGTGAAGTTTGGCTCCTCTGTTTCCTGTACACCAGACATCCCCTCTTATCAGCAAGTCCACTAGGTCCTACGCTCAGTTTGTCCTGACCTGTCCCTGCCACCACCCACAGCCCCTGTGGGCTCCCCCAAACTAGTTTCCCTGGCCCACTCTTGCCTCCCTGCCGGTGCTCTCCATTAAGCAGCCAGAGGAATGTTCTCTAAGTATAAACCAAACCATAGCCCTTTGCTACCTCAAAACCCTCTTATGTTTCCCCTGTATTTTAAATAAAATCCAAAGCCTCACTCACCCTCTAGCCTCCCCTCCTAGAGCCCTCCCTCTTGCTTGGGTCACGTCAGCCATACACACTTTGCTCTTACTCCAGAGCACCAAGCTGAACCTCCTCAGCATCTACACTTGCTGCTGCCCCAGGCTGGATCGCACACATCTTGCACAGACTCACTCCCACAATCTGGCCTGCTCGGCGGGGCTTGCTCTAAGCCCGTACTCTCTGTCCTGGACCCTGCTTCACTGCCTTCATGGTACTTAATGTACCTGAACTCAGCACGCGTGTGTCTGGTTACGCAGTGGTCGCCTCCCTCCCTCATTAGAAAGTAACACCGTGAAGTAGGCACTGTGCCTTGCTGTGTCCTCAGCACCCAGGCAGGGCCTGGCTCAGGTAGGCAACCCAAGAATAAAATCATTCTTTATTTTTTAACGCATACGCCATTTTTGGTAAAATGTCCCCACTTAAACACTTGAATGTGAAAGAAATTTATGCTCAAGGCAGTCCAGTGGACTCACTTAACTTTCTTCGATCCTCACAGTTGTCCTAAAATTGGCTGTAGCCACACAGATATGAGAATGTCAGACCTCATCCAGGATGAAGCACTTAGAAGGGCGATCGAGAACCACAACAAGAAAAGACATCGTCAGTCCGAATAGGAAAACGTCACCTGCCGGCGGGAATGTCAGCAGCCTACCTCCTACCGCAGCCCCATGCCACACAGTCGGGACTGGCTGCGGAACATACTTTGTTTGGGGTAAACTTCATGGTTTTAAGTATGATTAAAAACACTTTTCTAGTTACACAACAAAAATGCAAGCAAATTATATTGTTTATTTTTATGGGTTCTATAATGTTAAATAAAACTTTGACTATCTGCGGTTGAGTCCTGTCTGTGCACCTCCTGAAGTGTAAATGCCAAAGGTGCAAACTTTTCTACTTCTGTTACATCAGACTGATTTTTATAATAGTTTTAACTAAAGAATGTCTTTCAAGTGATATTTAAAATAAAAACATAGAAACACCCCAATTGCAAAGCATTTTCTATCAGTATAGTAAGTAATAACATAAGGTTATAGTGCGGAATCAGTTTACTTTCCTGTATTTGCTTTCTCTATTGACAGTTCCAAAGATATAAATGCTTTTGTGTCATTCTGAATGGCATAGAATGCTCTGGTAACAGGCTTATCAGTGCAGTGATAATCAGTGGCCATCGTGGAAACCTTGCTACAGCCCTCCCAGAGCCTGAAGAGTCAACTGAGTAGACACATCCTGGCTGCTGCTCTCTGCAAGTGACGTCACCCCTGGGCCTTAGCATCTTGCTCTGGAATGTCCTATCACCCGTAAGGATCTGTGGACTTATGAACAGCAGTGTCTTTAATTTGAATATCTTCTTCTGTTTTTTTTTTTTCAGACAGTTTCACTATGTCACCCTCAGTAGAATGCACTGGCATCACAGCTCACAGCAACCTCAAACTCTTGGGCTCAAGCGTAACTGGGACTACAGGCACCCGCCACAATGCCCATATATTTTTTTGGTTGCAGTTGTCATTGTTTAGCAGGACCGGGCCAGGCTCGAACCCACCAGTTTCAGGTGTATGTGGCCAGCGCCCCACTCACTGATCTATGGGTGCCGAGCCAAATTTGAATATCTTCAACTCTAACTGTGTAAAGAGTGCCAATTTGTTGTCTCCCTTAGCAACCTTTTAGCAACTAGACTGTAACCAAATGAAGCACATCCTCACCACACTGGGAAATTAAAAATACCTAATGATGGCTAACATGTATTGAGTACTTGCCTTGTACAAGGTTCAATTCTAAGTGCTTTACGTAATATTAACTCCTATGATCTTCACAGCCTGTTGAGAGGCCTAGTTATTATTCCCACCTGCAGATAAGCAAAACGAGGCACAGGGAAGGAAGTCACCCGTGGAGAGTCATGGGATAGGACGTGTCTGAGCTGGGGCCACACCTGGGTAGCCTGGTCCCAGGCTCTCCATTCTTAATCCCATTCTCCCCTCTTCCCTGTTGACTAATTTAGTGTCTAAAAATATATTCAAAGCCCATATTTAAAAACCAAAGGTTTTGTAAATAAATGTGTGTGCGCACATGCACACACAAAAACGTCTAACTTAAATAAGAAATAACTGAATTTGACACGTCACTGTGGCAGTAAAGGCTGTGAAATAATGGCATATATTTGAGCTCAAAAGCATACTCTAACATGGCAGAGTTAGAGCTCTACTCTCACATGGCAGAATCGATTTTAAAAACATCTTCATGGAATTCAGAATGTAGCATGGCATTCAGTTGTCTGCAAACTAAGTGATTTTGAATTTCCTGAGATGTATCTTAGTCAGACTTTACTGAGGAAGGTATTACATTTAAGCCAGAGCAGACATACTTTTCTTGGAATGTGTGATTCCTTTGTAAAATACTTTGTTTCCTAAACAGTTAGGGACAAACATGAAATGTTTGCCCAAGATTCAATTTGCATTTTTCCTAGCTCTTCCTAAAGAAAATTATGGGGTATTGATGTGGATACCTACATCAGTTAGAAAAATGCAAAATAATAACAGCATTGCATTGAAAGATACGGTATTTTTTTCCCTTCTTTTGTCTTCAGAAAATGTTTCATAAATTTGTCTAGCCATTCAAAGAGTTTGATGTTTTATGTGAAAAATATTTTCATTTTTTGGCTCAGCGTCTGTAGCACAGTGGTTATAGTGCCAGCCACATATACTGAGGGTGGCAGGTACAAACCCGGCCCTGGCCAGCTAAACAACTGCAACAAAAAAAATAGCCGGGCGTTGTGGAGGGCACCTGTAGTTTCAGCTACTTGGGAGGCTGAGGCAAGAGAATCACTTAAGCCCAAGAGTTTGAGGTTGCTGTGAGCTGTGATGCCATAGCACTCTTACCAAGGGCAACATAGTGAGATTCTGTCTCAAAAAAAGAAAAAATATATATATTTTCATTTTTGAAGGTTTATCATTTGGTTATTATCAATCTGGCATGCTTAGTAAATTTCTGTACATTTCAGTACAAACAGAAATTCATGTTTCTCTTACTGTGAAACCCAATATCTGTGACAGCGTAAAGAGGAGCAGTTCTAGTCACAGAGAGGTGGGAGTTCTAGCCTCCTCTTTCCAGAACAGCCCCAGAATTCTATCTGAGATTTTTCTTTTTTTTTAGAGACAGTGTCTCACTTTGTCGCCCTTGGTAGAGTTCTGCGGCATCACAGCTCACAGCAACCTCCAACTCTTGGGCGTAGGCAGTTCTCTTGCCTCAGCATTCCGAGTAGCTGGGACTAAAGGCACCTGCCACAACGCCCAGCTAATTTTCTGTTGCAGTTTGGCAGGGGTGGGTTCTAACCCACCACCCTCAGTATATGGGGCCGGCACCCTACTCATTGAGCCACAAGCGCCACCCCCTATCTGTGATTATCCAAGGCCCCAGGAGTATCATTTGAAAACCACGCTAGACATTTTAGCTAAATATTTTTTCATATATGATTGATTTAAGTCTTGGACATGGGATTTTTTTTAATGCTAATTATTTTAAGAAACTTCCAACTGGTAAGCCTAAAACATTGGCACAAAGATTAAAAAATAAGATAATTTCTTTCTCAAATTTTACATATAGAGCTTCAAACATGGAGTTAGACAGAGCTTCTACAGTTGGACACTCCCCAGTTATAATTATTTCCAAGGACAGAGATAAGTTATAGGACTAAGAGGAACCAAGGCCAGTATGAACTGATTCTGCTGTGCACCAGACTCGGGTCTAAGTGCTTTCAGTATGTCATCTAATCTGATTCTCCCTACAACCCTAGGAGGGGGTTGTTATTACCCTATTTTGCAGATGAGGAAACCAAGGCACAGAGTCATCAAGTCATTTGCCCAAGGTCACAAACTCGTGCATGTTCAAGCCCATATTAGACAGCAGTGAGTGGGCAGTCAGCCCTCTGCCCCTCTAGGCCATGCCCCAGGGCCATGGTGGGCACTTGTGTGATCAGCACACCTGCACTTCGGTCCCATCTTCCTTATCTTGAGACCACCACTTCCCAGGCTTGCAGACTCTAGTCATCCAAACATTTAGCACAAGTGTTGATTCCCTTTCCTAGTTCTGTCTGCACACACTGCCAGACCAGGCCCTCCCTCCTTGCTTCACACTTGACAGCCTCCTAACTCTCATCTTGCCCCTCCCATGTTAATCTACTAGAATACTCATTGAGTAGTTTCACACCCTACTTGAAAGCCTTCCTTTCCTACAGAAGGCCATTCAGGCCTGGCATTCAGGGTCGTACCACAGCCCCTTATCTTCCCATCACTCCAGCACCCCTCTCCTTGTGGCAGGGTTTCTTCCAGAAGAGCAGCTAACCCTTAGAACTGACTAGCACATGCAGGTGACCTTGGGCAAGTCATTCACTGCTTCAGGTCTCGGAGTTTTCATTTAAACTGAAAGGTTTGGACTTCTAAAGTTTCTGTGAAAGCTATAAGATCTCATATCATCTTTTCTTTTCTTTTTTTTTTTTTTTTTGAGACAGAGCCTCAAGCTGTCACCCTGGGTAGAGTGCCCTGGCATCACAGCTCACAGCAACCTCTAATTCCTGGGCTCAAGCGAGTCTCCTGCCTCAGCCTCCCAAGTAGCTGGGACCACAGGC
>CAUYRH010020378.1:0-57850 GCA_963574655.1 Perodicticus potto | reverse complement strand
AAGACTATAAAAGGACATAACACAGCTGAAGGAACTGAAGCAGTCAATTAGAGAACTTGAAGATGCAATAGAAAGTATTAACAGCAGATTAGACCATGCAGAAGAAAGAATCTCAGAGGTAGAGGACAAAGCTCTTGAAATAACTCAGACAGTTAAAGAGGCAGAAAGAAAGAGAGAGAAAGCAGAATGTTCACTAAGAGAATTATGGGACTTTATTATGTGTTCAAACATATGAGTTATAAGTATCCCAGAAGGGGAAGAAGAATGCCCCAGAGGAATGAAAGCCATACTAGAGAATATTATAAGTGAAAATTTCCCAAATATCACCAAAGATTCTGACATACCCTTTTCAGAGGGATATCAGAACCCAGGTTGCCTCAACTCTAATAGAGCATCTCCAAGACACATTGTGATGAATCTGTCCAAAGGCAAGACAAAAGAAAAAAATTTGCAAGCTGCCAGGAGTAAACACTAATTGACCTGCAGGGGCAAATCCATCAGAGTGACTGCAGACTTCTCTACTAAAGTTTTCAAGCCAGAAGATAATGGTCATCTGCCTTTAATCTACATAAACAAAACAATTTCTAGCCCAGAATTCTATATCCTGCTAAGCTAAAGTTTAAAATTGATGGAGAAATCAAATATTTTACTGATATGCAAATATTGAGGAAATCTACCACAATAAGACCAACTCTACAGGAAATACTTCAACCTGGACTTTCACAAAATAAGATGAATAGAATGCTACCACACTCATCAATTATCTCAGTTAATGTTAATGGCTTGAATTTCCCACTGAAGAGCAATAGATTGGCTGATTGAATTTAAAAACACAAGCCATCCATTTGCTGTCTTCAGGAAACACACCTAGCCTCAAAAGACAAATTAAAATTCAGAGTTAAGGGTTGGACAACAATTTTTCAGGGAAATGGAATTCAGAAGAAAAGAGGGGTTGCAATCTTATTTTCAGATACATGGGGATTTAAAACAACTAAAATCAAAAAAGACAAAGATGGTCACTTCATATTGGTCGAGGGAAAAAAATACAATTCTAAATATTTCAATTTTTCAATATTTCAATATTTCAATTCTAAATATTTATTCACCTAACTTAAATGCTCCCAAATTCTTGAAATAGCTCTTAATTAGTCTGAGCAGTCTGATATTCTGTAACACCATAATTACAGGGGACCATAGTAACACTCCTCTTACAAAGCTGGACAGATCCTCCAAACAGAAATTAAACAATGTTACAAGGGACATAAATGATACCGTAGAACAACTGTGCTTGATAGACTTATATACAACACTACATCCTGAATTTCTGTTGAGATTTGTTTTGTGTCCTAGGATATGATCAATGATGGAGAATGTTCAATATACATTCTTCTCATCAGCCAATTGAACATTTTCCAAAATTGGTCATATCCTAGAACACAAAGCAAACCTCAACAAAATCAAAAGAATTGAAATTTTACCTTGTATTTTCTCAAAGCATAAAGCATTAAAGTTGGAACTCAACTCCAACAAAAACGTTCAGCCCCACACAAAGGCATGGAAATTAAACAACCTTATGCTGAATGAGAGTTCAGTGCAGGAAGAAATAAAAGAGGAAATCATTAACTTATTTGAGCATAACAACAATGAAGACATAAGCTTCCAAAACCTGCGGGATACAGCAAAAGCAGTCCTGAGAAGAAAATTTACCACTTTAGATGCCTCCTTCTGAAAAACAGAAAGAGAATGCAGCAATAAACTCACAAGCCATCTTATGGAATTGGAAAAAGAAGAACAATCTAAGCATAAACCCAGAAGAAGAAAAGAAATATTCAAAATTAAATCAGAGATTAATGAAATTGGAAACAAAAAATCATTCAGAAAAATAATGAAACAAGGAGTTATTTTTTTGAAAAAAATAAATAAATAGATAAAACTTTGGCCAGACTAACTAGAAATAGAAAAGTAAAATCCCTAGTAACCTTAATAAGAAATGACAAAGGGGAAGTAGGAACTGATGCCATAGAGATGCAAAAGATCATGTCTGAATACTACAAGAAACTCTATGCCCAGAAATTTGACAATGTGAAGGAAATTGATCAATATTTGGAATTACATTCTCTCTCTAGACTTAGCCAGGAAGAAATAGAACTCCTGTACAGAACAATTTTAAGCACTGAGATCAAAGAAACAATAAAAAAATCTCCCAACAAAAAAAATGTCCTGGTCTGGATGGCTTCACATCAAAATTCTATCAAACCTTCAAAGAAGAGCTTATTCCCATACTGCAGAAATTATTCTAAAAAATTGAGGAAGAAGGAATCTTCCCCAACACAGTCTATGAAGCAAACATCACCCTGATACAAAACCCAGGAAAAGACTCAACTAAAAAGGAGACTTCAGATCAATTTCACTAATGACTATAGATGCAAAAATTCTCAATGAAATCCTAGCCAATAGATTATGGCTTATCATCAAAAAAGTCAGACATCATCAGGTTTCACCCCCGGGATGCAAGGCTTTTTTAACATGCACAAGTCCATAAATGTTATTCACTGTATCAACAGAAGCAAAAACAGACCATATTGAAAAAGCAGAAAAAGCATTCTATAAAATCCAGCATCCTTTTCTAACTAGACCACTGAAGAGTATAGGCATAGGTGGTACATTTCTTAAACTGATTGAAGCTATCTATAACAAACTAACAGCTCATATTTTACTGAATGGAGTAAAACTGAAAGCTTTTCCTCTTAGAACTGGAACCAGACACGGTTGTCCTCTATTGCCATCACTATTCAACATAGTGCTGGAAGTTCTAGCCAGTACGATTAGGCAAGAGCAGGAAATAAAGTACATCCAAATGGGAGCAGAAGAGGTCAAACTCTCCCTCTTTGGTGACAATATGATCTTATACTTAGAGAACCCCAAAGACTCAACCACAAGACTCCTAGAAGTCATCAAAAAATGCAGTAATGTCTAAGGATATAAAAATCAATGTCCACAAGTCAGTAGCCTTTGTATACGCCAATAACAGCCAAGATGAGAGGCTAATCAAAGACACAACTCATTTCACCATAGGTTCAAAGAAAATGAAATACCTAGGATTATATGTAACAAAAGAGGGGAAGGACCTCTACAAGGAAAATTATAAAGCCCTAAGAAAAGAAATAGCAGAGGACATTAATAAATGGAAGAACATACCATGCTCATGACTGGAAAGAATCAACACATTTTTTTTTTTTTGTAGAGACAGATTTTCACTTTATTGCCCTTGGTAGAGTGCCGTGGCATCACACAGCTGACAGCAACCTCCAACTCCTGGACTTAGGCGATTCCCTTGCCTCAGCCTCCTGATTAGCTGGGACTACAGGTGCCGGCCACAATGCCTGGCTGTTTTTTTGTTGCAGTTTGGCTGGGGCAGGGTTTGAACCCCCCACCCTCAGTATATGGGGCCAGTGCCTTGCCCACGGAGCCACAGGTGCCACCCAGAATCAACATTGTTAAAATGTCTATACTTCCCAAAGCAATCTACAGATTCAATGCCATTCCTATTAAAATACCAACATTGTACTTTCAAAACTTGGAAAAAATGATTCTACATTTTGTATGGAACCAGAAAATATCCCATATAGCTAAGGCAGTTCTAAGAAAAACAAAGCTGGGAGCATCAGCATACCAGACTTTAAGCTGTACTACAAGGCCATAGTATTCAAAACAGCATGGTACTGACACAACAATAGATACATAGACATTTGAAGTCAAATAGAAAACCAGGAAATGAAACTAACATCTTATAGCCACCTAATCTCTGATAAACCAAACAAGAACATACACAGGGGGTAAGACTCCCTATTCAATAAATGGTGCTGGGAGAACTGGCTATCCACATGTAAAAGACAAACTGGACCTGCACCTTTCTCCACTCACAAAAATTGATTCGAGATGGATAAAGGACTTAAATTTAAGCCATGAAATGATAACAATCCTATAAGAAAACATAGAAAAAACACTGGAAAATATCAACCTGGGGAAAGACCTTATGAAGAAGACTGCCATGGCAATTGCAACAATAACAAAAATAAACAAATGGGAGTTAATTAAACTGAAAAGCTTCTGTACAGCTAGGAGACAACAACCAAAGCAAATAGACAACCTACACAATGGGAAAGATATTTGTATATTTTGAATCAGACAAGAGCTTGATAACTAAGATCTACAGAGAACTCAAATTAATCCAAGTGAAAAAAGCCAACAATCCCATATATCAATGGGCAAGAGACATGAATAGAACCTTCTCTAAAGAAGACAGATGAATGGCTAGCAAACATGAAAAAATGCACGGTGTCCCTAATTATTAGAGAAATAACATCTAACCCCAGCGAGAATGGCCCACATCACAAAATCTCAAAACTGGAGATGCTGGCATGGATGTGCAGAGAAGGAAACACTTTTACACTGTCGGTGGGACTGCAAACTTTTTGGAAGGAAGTATGGATAACCCTCAAAGAATGCAAGGTAGACCTCCCATTTGATCCTGCAATCCCATTACAGAACATCTACCCTTAAGGAAAAATTTTCTTTTACCATTAGGACACTTGCACTATACTATTTATCGCAGCTCAATTTATAATTGCCAAAATGTGGAAACAGCCTAAATGTCCCCCAACCCAGGAATGCATTAACAAACTGTGGTATATGTATAACATGGAATACTATTCACCTATTAAAAAAGATGGAGACTTTACATTCTTTGTATTAGCCTGGATGGAAGTGGAACACATTATTCTTAGTAAAACATCACAAGAATGAAGAAGCATGAATCCTATGTAGTCAGTTTTGCTATGAGGACAATCATGACCTAGTACATGGTGGTGGATGGGTGAAGGGGAGAGCAGAGAGAGAGAGAGAAGGAGGGAGGGGGCTGGGGGAAAGGAAGAGCAGAGAGAGGGAGGGAGGGGGATGGTGCTCAGTGTGTGACACACCTTTTAGGGGCAAGACACAATTATAAGAGGGACTTTACCTAACAAATGCAATCAGTGTAACCTGGCTTTTTATACCCTCACTGAATCCCCAACTATATATATATGTATATATATATATATTCAGTTAGCTTCACTATAATGCTTAAATTTGTAGCAAATATTGCTAGTCCAGCACCAATCAATACAGTAATATAAACTGAGCACTTGTCAAATTCTGCATTTGATCCCGTAAAATCCCTCTCCCCCCCCCCAAAAAAAATCATTGTGTTAGATATTTTATATTAAAGTGAAATTTGGAGAAATAAATTTCACTGAAGTTTCTAAAGACAAAAAATAGAAGTATGATGTGTACTGGTCTACCTCTCATCCCAAGTGCACTACATCTTGTGAAACTATATTGTGCTGTCCTTACTGGTATTAGGTACATGGTAACATTGTACAAGCATCACAGGGTGAATCGACTCAGATTTCTATTGTGTTGATTATGTTTTGAGGCAGAATTTTCTGGGGGGATTAATTATGAATCAAGTTTATATTCACCTGGAAAGCTATAAGACTTCCCCTTTCCAGGGAATCATATTGTTTCTTAACCTAATGTTATCTGTAATTTCAAAATAAGGAATAGAGGGCAAGGAGAAAATACATTGTTCAAACAAAAACATAAAATATTTTGAAAAATTATTATCTGATCATATAGCCACATATTTGGAGAGTATATATTCTGTGATGACAATAAAATGATATGGTAACTGTTGGGTAATAGCCCCAAACTCCATCGTCAGTTCTTTCCCCGTAATTGGTAGAGACGAGAGGATGAGAGAAAAATGAAGATTTGAAGTCACAAGTAGAAAATTATTTAAAGGTGACCAAGGAACTGTCCACCTCTAACTGTGAGGACTGGTGGCAGCTCCTAGCTCCAGGCTAAGTTAATTTTTATTACATACATTAAGTTGGTGGGAAGCTAAATCGTTATGTCATGGTTCTTGGCAGACTAGCATTTTCTAACCAGACTATTTCTTTAATTAACTAAGTGAATTGCAATGATTTACTTCTTACTTTTATCACTGTAAGTTCTTTTTGATCTTAACACAAACGTAACTTGGAACAGGAACACAGTCCAGGAGCAGAAGATCAAGGCTGACCTCAATTAGACCATGCCCACAAATCCAGAGATGAGCAGTTAAGCCCCCAGGAAGCCTTGTGAGCCGTCTGGTGCCATGCCACACTGAGAAATGGGAGGGGGGCACTTTCTTCTCATCTCCCTCAGAGACTTTTTCTCTCCTATGGAGATTAAAGTCCTTGTGCTATTTCCAGTGCATCTCGCTTTTTCTCTTAAATCTTCCTAACCCTCTGCATTCATTCCTTTGGAAAGAGCAGTCCCAACTGTATGAGCCTGGCCTATCAGTGCTTAGAGACCTGGGAGCCCAATCGTGCTAGGGGAGGAGTAAAGCTCTGGCAGGACAGTCTCCTCCTCTTAAAGGGCCAGGCTTCAAATTGTCACTTATATAACACAGTTTGGATTTTTCAGTACTGATGCTGTGCAGGCAGAATAGGGACTGATGACGTCATTCTTGGCAAGGGAAAACATCCCCAGAAAAAGAGAAAAACAGAGAAATAAGTAGAGCAAGGAGGAATAAAAACAGTTTAGCTAGCTTGATTTTAAAAGAGCTACTAAAGTCCTTATCTGAGCCATTCCCTGCTTTTCCTAGAAGACTGGCCTGTAGGGGATACAGCTTGAAATGCCTCTGCTGGGTCTGTCAACGTTCTGAAGAAACAATGGCTGCAGATGAAGATGTATGCAAAGCCTGGCAAGAAACATTAACTAGGACGTCCCCTGATCAGTCAACTGTCAAAGAAATACCCATTTGGGGATTTGTATTTGGCCAGGGCAGTAATCAAGGGAACAGCTCAATCCATGAAATATGCCAGGATGGCTTGTGTACCCTTATAACATAGGTAAATGCCTCTGGGTTGGAGATAAGAGGAAAATTCCTCTTCCCCACAGATTCTTCAAAGAAGAACTAATGCCATGGCATCTGCCTCACAGTGAACTTGTAAGCATTAATTTCCCCCAAGGAATCTGTGTCTGTAACAGCAGACAGGAGGCTGCCCCCACACAAGGCTCAGGTTTTGGATTTCTGAAGGATGTTCAGGCCCTTAAAGTTAATGATTATAGATAGAATAAAAACATGCTTGCTCAGAGAAACTGCTGACACTTTTGTTACCTTCCTCTGCTTCCCCTCTGGGCTAAATGAGCAAATAGCCTTCAGTAAAAGCTGAGTGGAACAAACACTCAGAGCCATTCATAGGACCCCCAAAACTAGTGATGGACCCCTGTGTTTCCCACCTTTGAAAATTCTATTCTGTGAGTCCTCTTTATCTCTCACTGCTTCTAACTTTTCTTTTCTTCATCTGATCACAGCCAGTCCACAGACCTCACAGGACCCTTTCCCTGGGGTGGGACTCTGGCAATCCTATAGACTGTAGGTGTACATGCTTTTCTCTGATCTGTTTCTCCCTTGTCTTGTTTCTTTTGCACATCAGCTGCAGTCATTTTCTTAATTCAATTCCTGATTTACTCATAGTAAATAATTAAGAACTAGTTTCAAATTTATTAAATCACTATTTCTAGCAATGCAAACACATCAAGAGGTGACTCCTCCCTTACATACCACATGTCCACCTGCAGGTAATAATTAAAATCTCCAACTCAGATCTCCTCCTATTGAGAATTAAATTGAGAAAAGGCTCCAGTTACTGTGCTCTGAATCCAGCATCCACTTAGCATTGTGGCTACATAGCTACCAATTGGCTTGAATTTAATAACTGAGAACAACAGGATAGGCAGATTTTGGCCCCAGGAATCTCCCTCAACCTGGATGAAAGTTTCTTAGAATTGTAGCATATTCTGAGAGCTTTTCTATACAATTCTTCTTTTATCCCATTCTCTTCCACAGGATTAATATATGCACCATGGTCTGAAGTCACGTCCAGTATCTTGTGACTATTATTTTTACTGTTGGAAGAGTTTTTCTCAGTAAATCTTTTGTTGGTCTCCTCCATCTTGGTATTCTGCTTCTTATAAAGCAGCGCAAGTCATGTCAAAAATGTCCTGGTGGGATAGAGTGCCACTGAAATGCAGTGTTTTGGGCATTAAAAAAATAGTATGGGAACTACAGATGCCTGCATAAACAGTGGAGTTAACATATTACTCCTAGGTGGCACCTGCACCCTGCTGAGATACAACAGGAGGCTTAGGGTTAGCATAGGGTAGGTGAAGGCTCAGCATGAGTTCCAGAGAGACTCGGCCGAGGTTTTACAACAGGCCCTTTTCCTCAAAAAACTGATGGCAGCTAATCAGCAGACTGTAAATTTGATGTACAAGATTTGCAGAGTTTCAGGGATATTTAAATGATTAACCAAAGCAAAAATGTTGTGGTAAAATCACAACCTGGGTTTGGAGAACCTAAATTCTGTACAAATGGAATATAGCATGTTTGTATGGATGCTTCTGATGATGTTGGTTCTAAGATTACAAAGGTGTCCAAATCTTCCCTAATATGATATAATACTTCTGCCACATTGAAAGATGTAATAGCCACATTCAGAAATTGCCACTATTTCTTTCCTTCGTTGCCAAAACCATAAGCAGTGTTAAATCTCAGCATATATAGGTACTACCAAGGGGGAAAAAAGGTCTAGAAATTAAATATAAGAATTAGATGGTAGATTCTGAAAGGGCCAAAAGAATGTTCCTGGGATTAGATTTTAAGGATTCTTGATCAAAGGGGCCAGAATTTAAGACTAGATAAGTAAGAGCATATTGACCTAACATTTTCTTGGGACATTGAATTTAACACTCGTGCAAAGGATTCCAAACAGTGGACAAACTCACTGCCAGCATTGCTTATTGAGGCCCAAAAGATAAATGACCACTGCCTAGTGAAATGAAGATGGCTGAGAAATTACAATTACAAAGAAATTTAAAGTCTGAGGGAAGGAGGCATGTAGAAACACATATTATAGGAGAGATAACAGATTCACCAGAGGATTATGTTCCACAGAGGACCCACAGGACATGTTTGTTATCAAGGCCATTGGGAAAGTGTGGGTGGGAAGGGAATCTGCTTCACTGACAACAGAAGAAACTGCAGTAGATCTGGTGTCCTTGTCACCCAAAGGAATGATGCCCCCCAAAAGAAAAAGAGGCCAAAGGCTAACACAACTGGCAGAAGCTAGAATATAGTAGTTACCATAACACAGGCTAGGGGGCTAGTCAGGATGATATTCCTTTTATCAAGAGGGATAAAAATGACAGGCAACATTATAAAAGCTGCTACTTAAAGGATGCAGGGGGCTATGGTCCCTATTATATCTCTATTTAATTAATTACCCTCATTCTTTTAAAAACTGGTCAGAACCTAGAAAATGATTATAGGCTGCCATAAATAGTATTCTGATCGTAGCAGTAGGGTTGGATATTTTATCTCTGTTAAAGCAGATTAATAAGGACTTATATGCAAGATGTGCAGTCACTGATTGGTGAAGGTATTCTTTTCCATTTCAATAATAAAATAAATAAAATACAGTTTGTAGTCATGTGAGACAGTCGACAATATTCATTTACAGTTTTGCCTTTGATCTACGTTGATATTTCCATCTCAGCTGGGTGCAGTGTCTCATGCCTGTAATCCTTAGCCCTCTGAGAGGCCGAGGAGGGAGGATTGCTTGAGCTCAGGAGTTCAAAACCAGCCTGAGTAAGAATGAGATCCTCATCTGTACTAAAAACATTAAAACTAGCTGGGCGTAGTGGTGCATTACTGTGTCCCTGCTACTTGGAAGGCTGAGACAAAAGGATTGCTCAAGACCAAGAGTTAGAGGTCGCTATGAGCTATGACACAATGGCACTCTACCCAGGCCAACAGAATGAAACTCTGTCTGAAAACAAAACAAAACAAAATTTCCACTCTCTACATTGTGTCATTCAAAGGCATCTGTACCACCTGGCAGTCTATAGAACATGATTCTGATCCATTGCTTCGATGACATTATGCTGATTGGACAGTGTAAGGACAAGGTAGTCAGTACACTTAGACACAAGCTATCCAGAAGGCAGGACATATCATCTATAAAGATTTATGAACCTACCTTTCAGTAAAGATTGGATATATTCATTGATGGAGAGTGTGCCAGTATTAGCCCTCCAAGTAAAAATAAATAAATGAACAAGCAAACAATAAGAGATAAATCTCAAATCTTTGTCACAAAGGATAGCACATAACACCTTGTAGAAATTTCTGAGTTTGAGTTTTGGAAGCCACATATCCCATTCTTAGGAATGGATGATTTGGCCCATATCCCATGTAAAATAGTCTAGGCTAAGGTTAGGAAAAAGATTTATAGTAGATTCACCTTGCCACAAGCAACTCCACTACCTAAGCAGAGATTCTGTCATCTCTTATGGTGTTGGAGATTTCAATGTTGAGAAAAGATACAATATAGATGCCCTTTTTAAGTCCTTGAGGTAGAATTCAAATGCAATTCTTTTGCATTCTGGAGGAAGGTTATGCCATCCACAGCAAATTATTACACTTCTAGTTAAAACATCTTTGGCATGATGTTGAGCTCTTTTGATTGGGACATCACGTATCTTTGTTTCTCAAGCTGCCTGTTTTGAGTTGGCTTCTGTTTATCCATGCAGTTATGAACTGGGATGAGGCCAGAAGAAGGCTGTCATAGATAAAAATGGCTAATCTAGGATTGAACCCAGGCACAGGTAAGTTGCAGGAGCATATAGCCCCAAAACTTATTATCCATCACAACTGCCGGTATGTCCCTCCTTCAGTTCACGTCTCTAGGTAATGATATTCGGGTGAGGGGAGGTGTATAATTAGCTGAAGGAGGAAAAAAGTGCTTGAGTTTAGATTATGTTTGGCTATGATATGAGAAATAGTCAGTGAATTTACCATAGCTATATTTGGCCTTTTCTTGAAAGAAAGCAGAGGGAGAAAATATTTTGAATGAGAGTTACTATGCATAGTTCAATTGGTAATTCACATTTAAAACAAAAGTGGCCAAGGTGAGAATATATTTAGTACCCAAGTACTAAACTTTAGGTCAGGATCTTGCAAGGAAAAAGGTTTGAAGATCAGAATAAAGATCTTGGTGACATGAAGAACAGGGACAGATGCACATCAGTAATAATGAAGTGTTAAGATTATTGTATTAATACCCACCAGAAAGTATTCATCCTCAAGTAAGCAATCGATAATCAAGTATGTAAATGAGTTGGAGAGTTGATATTAACTACTTGGTTATTATTAGCTACTGTGGAATGGACGCAATGAACACAAAAATGAGAAGCCATTGTGGGCACCGAGCCATTGTGGCTTCTTATTTTTGTATACATTGTGCTCATTCCACGATATTCACATACTCCAGGCCAATTTTACTACTGTGGTTTATGAATTTCCAAACTCACAACACAGACAGTAAGGGAGTGAGCCTTATGGTCTTGTCATCTATTAGTGGAATCAGAAATAGGCAGCTTCATAGAATGCTGCAGGTAAGAACATACCTGAAGTTTCATCTCAAGGGCAATGCTCTCAAAATCTCAGGTGCCATATTTAGATCAGTGACTTCATATGTGAGTCCAAGAGAAGATTCACATGAGAAGAGTGATTTTTCTTGCTATTCTTCCTATTGACCCATTTGGATTGTTGGAGGTTTCTGTCCCTGCAGCTCAAGCCTCTGTGGATTTGGAAGTCTTAGTCGCCAAAAGGGGGGACTCACTTGTCAGAAGATTAGCAAAGTTATCTTTGAACTTCAACTTGTAGGGTTGCTGAAGCACATCAGACTCCCTATACTGAAGGACTCAGAGATGAAGAGTCACTATACTGACAGGTATAAATGACCTTGATCTGCAGGAGAAGAGATATTTCCTTTTAAATACTTGAGCATAAGTCCATGTGGAACTCAGGTGATCATTTGGGATACTGAAAATTCCTGGTACACATTTCCTGGATTAAAATGGTGACTGGACAGTGCATCAATGCCAGAATAAGAGGAAAATAATAAAGAAAGGTTAAATGATGTAGGTATGAAGGTTTGAGTTGTGACATTGTTTTTTTTTTTTGTTTGTTTGTTTTGTTTTTTTCAGACAGAGTCTCACTATGTTGCCCTTGGTAGAATGCCAGGGTGTAACAGCTCAGAGAAACCTCAAAGTCTTTGGTTTAAGACTCTTGCCTAAGCCTCCCAAGTAACTGAGACTACAGGTGCCCGCCAAAATGCCCAGCTATTTTTTGTTGTCGTTGCCATTGTTGTTTAGCAGTCCCAGACCAGAGTCGAACTAGTCATCCTCATTTTATGTGGCTGGCTCCATAACCACTGTACTAAGGGCACCGAGCCATGCCATTGGTTAAATCACAAGAGACAGAGTCAGTATTTAAAGGTGAATAAACTTAAAATTGAAGATGGAGGAGGGAGAGGATGAGTACTACCTGAAATGATGAGATTACGCGGAGTGACAGGGGGGCAAGTCTATAGTTCTTCCCACTTATCTCTCCTCTGAGTTTTCTTTCAGAGAGAGAGGCTTGCAGGAATCATGGAGGAACTGCGATCCAAATCTGTGAGGAGTAATAGACCTTGTGACATGAGCTATGGACTGTGACAGGCATAAAATACATTTCTCAGATCTCCTGCTCAAGCAGCGTAAGTTGACAGTTGGTTTCAGCTGCTGCTCTCTGAAAGCAGCAATGCATTTGCCCTAGTCCATGTGGCCCATGGATGGCTCACAGCCAGTGACTGAATGCATCACGGATGCAGATGCGAGATGTTTCTGCAACACACAAGGATTCCCCACTGAATTTGCTGAATGTTTCTTGTAACAACACACTGAGACACTTTCTATCCACTCTCTCTGCCTCCTCTCTTCCTTGCACAGTAGTCAAAGCTGTATTAAAATGGTCTAAAGTCTCTTCCAGCCTCCCGTCCACTCCTACTTTCCTTCACAGGTACTTCTCACAATTTACCTTTTCTATGTCTAATTCTGCCTATCCTGACATCGGCTTCTTTGAGGACTCAAACTACATGGATGAAAGTCTTACTGTAATATACATGGTCATTATTTTCATCTTATTAATTGAAGGAATTTTAATATATCAACAAATAGGGAATACCACTTGTGACTTTTTCTGCTTTCATATTTATACTAATGTAAACTGATATTTTGTTAGAACAGGCATACGATGATAAAAAAGAAATATATCTTTGATTGTGTATTTCTTGATCATGTTCCTGAAATTGCTTTGAGGATATTAATCTGAATTCTTTTGACTATAATTTAAACATTGAATTCAATATGGGCTTGCGTTGACCTCAGTGTCCTAAGTCATTAAAAATTTAAAGCAGCAAAATTTGTCTATTATTACACCAGAAGATGACAAAAAGTGCTGTGTTGAAAGTAGATGAGAGTGTATTGTATTTTAATATTATTCTCCAAAACTTAGCCCTTTAAAAATCTATCCTTTCAGTTTTTATGTCTCTACACTGTTCGTCACTCTTTAAATTGCAGGTGGTTGAACTGATCGCCTTACGTGAACTGGTGTATGTGTAAGTGGCTGAATAAAAAATATATCAATTAAATCAAACAGTAGAAAGCATAGCAATAGAACTGAACTCAGTAATATTTTTAATAATGGGCTCAAATTCTTCGAGGAATTTCTTTGTCTCCCTTCTGTATTAATTCTCTGAATGTTTGTGTAATTTTTTTCTCATTGAACACTGACTCTAATTTTATGCCGCCAAAACATTGAAGTACATATTTTAATATTTCTGCTACCTAAGACTTATGGAAACTTAAGTTTTAAAAATTGCAAAAATATGCTGATTACTTTTCTTACATTCAAGAACTTGCAGCTAATGGCACCATCATAAAATACAAGAGATTTTTCTAGAACTACAGAGTAAATGAGGGAATAACATGTAGTAGAAAGCAATATTTCAAGAAGAAAGGAAGAAATTATGAAATAAATATGAAAGAAAGAAAAAGAAAGGAAACATGTCTACCGTATTCTGAAATTGATGCTGTTATTCCAGAGTTTCTGATGCAACAGAGTAAGGTTAGAACATGACCCTTTACTAGTAACATGAAGCTAGTTGAAAAAATATAACTAAAATGAACTGTTAAATATGAGAGCAGATTCAGAGATGATTTAATCAGGGATGTTTGTATTCAATAGCAATTTGTAAAAACATTTAGATGAGCATTTTGTTTGAAATAAGGGCAGAATAATTAGAGTCAGGCCCATCCATTAGTTTGATAATTACAAGTCAGAAATCATTCTGAATTTCAAAAAATTAAGCACAGTTTGGAGTCTTATACTGATGATGCTGTAAGAACAGAAAGATCATGTATGATTCAATAAATGTTATTATTTCACTAAGTTGATCACACCTTTCTCAACACTTTTGTTTTGTAGCTATTTGTTAAGTATCTGCCGTCACTGTTTGACAGTCAGTTTCTCAAAAACAGTGTCTCTTTTTGCATAGTAATTGCTATCTATATCCTTTGGATTTTATAAAATAACTAAAGTAGTGTGCACTTTGTGAAAACTATTTTGACATAAAAAATAATGAACCCAAACAAAGATTTGCACCAGACATTGTGGGTTTAATTGGTATTAAAAAAATAAAAAGCAAAAAACAAAAACAGAATTTGAAGGAAAGGAAAATAATCTACTATGGCTTTTTTAGGTCTCAAAGCAGGAGAATTTTATACACAGAACAAAGAAGAAACATACATGTTTGAAGCATCCTCTACAAAGAACAGGTTCAGACCTACTCAATAGAAAGTCCTTGAACTATTGACCAAGACTATGGTCAGGTACGATTCAGAATTTGGAGCATAGTTCAGCATTTTGGAGAAATTCAGGAGGATGCAACTTTAATGCTGACAGATATATAAGAGCAGACTATTTCTTATAGTTTTATAACACAAGAAATTTCTTACAGTTAGCAAATACGAATCTCCTACACTAGAACAAAATAGATTATATATTGTGATACTAAAATAGTAAAATTATGCTTTCTACACTATTTGAGGTATAGTATTTCAGTTTTAAATGTAACTTAAGAACATCATACTTGATAATAATAGAGATAACTCGAGGAGGAGAATGTGTTTGACAGCTTAGGTTAAAACTTAAATAGTCACCATTTTGTGGGATCTCACCTAAGGTGTGTGACGCAAGGGTATAATTCAAAATAACTAAGAGTAAATTTTAAATGTCTTACCACAAAAAATAAGTAAGTGAGGTGATGGTTATGTTAATCAATTTGATTTAAGCATTCCACACTGTCTATCAAATCATCCCATTGGACCCTGTATAAATGTATACAGTGATGATTTTAATTCAAAGTTAAATAAAAATTTAAATATTCAAAATAAATAAATAAATAAATTTAAATATTCAAACCAATATGAAACATAGAACAATGTAAGAAAGAGGTACAATTTTCACATAAAATAGAAGAAATAATTGGAGTGATATTCTAAAGTATAGAGCTATAATCAAGTGTCTCAACTGATAATACTAGGCATAATTCCTTAATAAATCATAACGAGAAAAATATTCTAGTGACAAAGTGTTTATCCCCACGTGTTACAGAAATCTTAAGGCATTCGACATTAGTCAGTAAATTATCTCTTCCTAGGCACTAAATGGCAGCATGCTGCTCAGGAAGAATTAATTTAGTGTGTTAAGTCTTTGGAACATACAAGCTAACGTCAAATCATGAGATAATTATTACATAATTAGTTTTATTCATAATAGTAATATATTTGTGCTGTACTCCATAATCAGCAAGATTCTTTCAGTAAGTCACTCACTAAGAATAAGTTAAATACTTTGGAAGCTAATTAACTTTGTCAGGCTGCTAAGCACCATTTAACATCCTAAAGTGGTGATTTACTTGGTGGCAGAAATTGACCTAAATGAGAGAAGTGCAGCTGTGCAATTCAAAATTATTGCAGTGTTTGTGATCTCTGAAACTTCCATTCTATATCGGGCCTCACCTGAGTAATGCTCTTATAAATGTTCAAGGAAAATCCATTTCCTTAGATTGTTATTCCTAAGCCGTGCTATTGTGACCAAGAAGAGAAGCTGTTGATTTCTGGGTACTGGTGGCCTCCACTGAGTGACTCCTAATGTCACTCAGAACTATGCACATGTCAACTAGATGCTAAACTTCTGAGAACCAATACGTGTTTCTCTTGGAGACCTTTCGTGCAATCGGTCTTGATTAATTACACACGACATTTTTACCAATTCAACATTTACAATTTCGATTACAAATTTCACCCAATAGCACATAACACCTGAACTTACAAGTCATGCTTATTTTGTCTTTTCCCTTCTTCATCACAGCCAGGATTTTATTACTTTTGTTATTATCCCTACAATGACTATATTTAAGTTTTAAAAATCCAAAGAAAAGAAACCAGGTGAAATTTTCAAATGTTAGTCTTTATTGATAAAAACTTATACATGTTTGAGATTTTCTAAGGAAATGCTGATGTTCCTGGGATAACTCTCTGCAAAATAAAAGCAAGTAAAAATGAATTTGTATATTCCCTGATTTTTGTTACAAGATAGATTTTCATTTCCTCAGGAAACACTTTTTAGTTATTCAGTTCGGGAAGATGTATGACAAGAAATACCTGCACCATCAATTGGTAAAATTTTGAAAGACAATTTTATTTTATGATACCTTGGTTCTTTATGACACTGAAACTTATCTTTCAATATTTCTGAATGTAAAATAAATGATCGCAGGTTCTTAAATGTCACAATACTAAGAACGACTATTTTTACTGATTACTTATAGCTATTTGTTACAAAATGTAGTATATACTGAATGGCGACAGTGTAAAATATGTTAGTAACAGAAGATGTTAATTCATAAGACGGTAATCATTTAAATTTCAGGGAACATTTGGTCAAATGCAGTTAAGATGACAGAGAGTCTGTAGTCTTTGACAAATAGAAAACAATGCTTTAAATAACAATATAAGTAAAAATGTGAAGCATTGATTAAAGGAAATCTGGAATATGTTAAAATAATTGTTTCTGAAATTTCTTACCATGCACACTTCCACATCTTCTGAAATATTTATTTTGTCTCTCTTTGGTAAGTATTTTATTTAGTCCTTTCTCCTAAATTCCTAAATTCTGATAATAAAATCCTTGATTATATTCTAAACCAAACCGTCTTTCGGTATTACTCAAACATTATGGTCAATAATCATTAGGGAATGAAAGGACTAGCAATGTTCTGTAATTTGTTTTTTTTCCTAAAGACACCTGAACAGAAATGGTTAAGTCAAATCACCTTCTAAACACCCGAATCTAATCTTCTCATCAGCATTTATTAACAGAATATTTTCTTCTATGGAATGTTTATAGCAGGCTATAACCAGTCTGTCTGTGCTACTTTTGACAAATACATCTGAAATTTTTGGAAATATGGGATACAGTACTCTGAAAAATGCTGGAGTTAGATATGCAATTATTGAAATAATAAATAGCATTTCATGATTATAAATTCACTGCCTCTCAATACTAATATGAAGCCAGTTGATGAATTAACACATGCCCATGTAAGAGAAAAACCCAACGGGGCAGAGGGGAAGAAGGCGGGGGATTGGAGTGCTCCCACCAAATGGATACAATGTAAGGGTAGATGGCACTCCTCCTGGGGGCAGGGCACAACTGCAATAGGGACCTTACCCAACAATGCATACGTTGTAACCCAAGTTAGTACCCTCATATTAATCTGCAATTGAAAAAATAATAATAATAAACTAAAATAAATTGAATAAATTCACTGGCTCTCAGCTATAAATAAATCTTTTTTACACAACTCTGAAATGATTCAGGTCCTTTTAAATATGCGTTTGTTCCTTCAGTGCCCCAGCAGACAGTTTGTCATTAGAGGGCACTGTGGTGGTGGGGAAAGAATTTTGTTTCCCATTTCAGCTATGTTTGTTTTGTAGGTTCCCTGTAGTGATTGTTCACAGTTTCTCCATTGCTTAACTTTCTCAGTGCATGGCAAGCACCGATATCTGGCGGCCAGCAGCTTTCTTGACACTTCTTCTGTGGAGAAGTTTAGAAGAGTGACCCATTCCCAGTGTCCACCACCTGTAAGGCGATGCAGCTAGCAGCCCCCCAACTCCCCAGTGCCCTGCAGTGTACATTGGCCAACAAAACCACACAGCAAACAGCTTTGGCCAGTACCTCAGATGGTGAGTTTCTGGCAAGGCCTGAGGCAGTATTCCCAGCAGGTTCCGAGGGCATCAAATTATAGAACATCTCTATTATGCAGTGAGCAATCTCACTGAACATCTCCATTTGTCCACAGACAAACTAGTATTTCAGAAGACATGGAAATGTCCGTAGTAAGAATGTAGCTGTGCCCTCTCCCACAAAGCCGAGATCTCAATTCTGGGCAATGTGGGTTCTTCCTCAGGCAGCTCGTGTCAGCCCTAGCATCAGTGATAGCTTCTTAACTTTGTTATTTTAATGTTTTTAGTTCTTTTGACTTTGTGCCTGTCGATACCTCATTACTCTAACCACATGTTATAATTATCATTTACATTAAATAGTCCCTGTGGTTTTCTTTACTAATTGGGCCCTGAATGATGAAATACTCTAACTAGCTCTCTTGGTGAAAGTGACGCCCCAGTAATATCATATAGAAACTTACATGTTAAGTTGGACCAGTGTGAATCTTAACACAACTAAGAAGATCTAAGGATGGATTGGTTCTTAGGCTCTTCCATGGTTTGCTATTTCTCGCCATTACCTATAACCTTAGATCTATCTGCAAAGTTTAATTCCAAGCAAGATATCTAATACCTATGAGTCAGATTTTACCATTTATGCTTTTGTGTCTATATTACTAAAAAAGAATAAATTATCATAACAATTGAATTGCTAACTACAGAAAATGAAACAAAGGGACAAAAATTTCCTGTAAATAAATGTGGATATATATTTGTATGTATGTATGTGTATATATATACACATATATATGTATATATATAAAATAAATATGTTATTGGAAGAGTACTAATATATTCTAAAATGTGTTATGGTGTATAGAAAGGAAAGGTAGATTTGCAAAATTTAGACAGATATTATAAAATATGAATATAATATCTTCACTTTGCTCTAGAGAATCCTTTAAGTTTGGCTATTACAAAAAAGGCATTTTCAGCTCTAGGTACCATGTTAATATCTATTCCCTATTCCCTACTCACAAAATATGGGATATTATTGTAAACTTGATCTTTTTAACACTCATTGAACAATGAAACTGAGGACAGTTACACTAACAATTGTGTAAGGATGATATTAATAATGAAACATTGTAACTGATCATAGTATTTAATAAAAAGTAAGAAGTAAGACATATAGTTTAAAGTCAAAGTATGTTTATGTTTAATCCTTTCTTATTTTTTAAACTCACAAATAGGACACCAGAATCTTTGTGAAGATTCAATGAAATAATGCATGTGAAAATTCACTAATTATTTTTTATTACTCGGCCCACTACAATTAATCTACAAGACAACTAGTTCTAAAATTATGCCAACCTGCAACCTCAAAGATTTAGCTATTGTTCACATTACCCGCCACAAACTGGGAAACTCTCTTCTCCTTTCTGCAACACTCCAGCTGAATGAACGCGAACCAGCCTGAATATTGGTATTCTTCCTGGCAAAGAGAGAGATCTTTGGATTGTCTTATATCCACAATATAATGCACCAATTTGAAAGAAGCACTTGTTACTCATCTCGCTAAAAAGAGAGCCAAAAAGTGCTACCAGAGTTTGAAAAGGAGCAGTAAAAATATATACATAATATGCTAAGGATAATAAATACTGTATTGTACCCTCTGGTCACAAAATATTTGTCTCAGCTTTGAATTCAAAAGAAAACTCACATTTTTGCATCAAGAGGCTCCTCAAGTACAAAACCTCTATGTGACGAGTAGTAGACGTTTTATCAGGTAGACCTGATCCAGATATCTATAAAGAAAAAGAGCAAGTATCTGCCCCTTAAACACCCAATATACCACATTAACCATTACAATTTGAAAATAAAGAGGACAAGTGGAACGTAAGTAGAAGTTGCTGGTTCAGAAAAATCCTGAAATCTTACTGAGCTGTAACTAGGATGGCCTTTCATTGCATACAGGGAATATTCCGTGGTTAGGTCAAGTTCTCCTTCCAAGCTGTGGGGGATCCCCACATGATATTTCTCCATAACTTTTGTATCTACCTTCTAAGGTTATTTTTTTTCCCATTCTTCATTCTTCCTTGGCTAAATATGAAGTAAGAATTAAAGCTCACTTCAGGGGTTTTATATTCTGTTAACTGCTTATATACACACTTTTAGAGAATTTTTAAAAAATTCTATATTTCTCTGCTTTTTTGCTCATCTGACTTTTTCTTTTGAATTAATTTATGATAATGTGAGCATATCAATTTCTTTGGAGAAAAACACACACTTAGTTTTGCTTTGAGACAGTTTATCCAAAGGTTGTGGTGTTTCCTATTAGCACCAGAACCTTTAAATATGTAGGATGTTTGCACTGTATAAAATATATAGGATACATTTCTCCATATACATTTTGACATGCATATCAGGTCATATAGTATGGTAATTGCCAAGAAGTTTCTTCAAGAAGAACAAATTATGTTCTAAACTTTGTGGTCATCTCATCAACAGTTAATTGGATAGCTTGAGGAAAGATTTTGAGCAGTGCCAACTATGAGATACTTTTTTTTTTTATTCTTCTCAATATTTTATTTTTTCTAATTATAATCTAAATAAACTATAGTCACCATAAAATTATTTCTGATATTTTATTGAATATTGCACAACTGATCAGGTCTGTAATGTAAGTTACAGTACAAAGTGGCTAAAGACTTAGAACATTTTCTTACAAAACATATGTATATTATCCTTATTGGTTAATGGTGAGTCATACATTATTTACATAAATAAATATATAATTTTACATGCAAAATTATTGTCATTACTTGAAGTCAGTATAGACAACTTATAATTTTCTAATTTATATTGACTTAGGTTCTAAGGCTTTAATGAATTGTTTCATCGAGGAAAATATATACTTGAAGATTATCCATTTCTGAGAAAAATAAAAAGTTCTGTGACAGAACTAATATTCTCCCCCCACATAGCAAATGCTTATATTACTAAGGCCTTGATGCAGTTAAACATAACAGAGGATAAAACTGACTTTCCATTGTTATGGATCTGTAATGGAACGAATCTTTATGTTCCTCAAAAGTCATTTGTTGAAATTCTAACTTCCAAGGTGATAGCATTAGAGGATGATTATTGGCAATTGGGACCAGTGCCCTTATAACATAGCTCTCTTAGAGACCTTTTGCTCCTTCTGCCGAGTGAGTTTACAAGGAAAAGATAGTCATGTAGGAAATGGGCCCTCATCAAACACCAAATCTGCCAGCACCTTGATCTTGGATTTCCCACCCTTCAAAACAGTGAGAAATAATTTTCTGTTGTTTATATTCTGATCACCCTACATCATTTTGTTAAACATGTAGTAGCCAAAACAGACTAACTCAATACTCCAAGGAATAGAAGTATAAAAAGATATGTATATGTAAGTACACACACATACAAATAGACTTCTGATAAAATCCACTTCATATTATAATCTCAAATTTCTATTTTTGTCATACATGCTAGGAAAATAGAATGGACCACGTGATTTTCTGCATTCCGTTGCTTATTCACTTTCCAGTTTGCACTCAGGCCTTGTTCTTGCTTTGATATTTACTCTCTCTTTCCAAAACCAAAGAAGTAGAACAAATGCTTTCTATAGAAGTCACACGGGAAAAATCTAAATAAATTATAGTCAGCCCTCAATATCCATGGTGGGTTTCACATCATAGATTCAATCAACTGAAAATCAAAAATATTTTTTAAAATGGATGGGGCATCAATATTGAACTTGTATAGACTTTTTTTTTCTTGACATTATTCCCTAAACAATAACCTATGAGAACTAGATAGTATTTATATTGTTACTACATGACTTAAAGTGTATGGGAGAATGTATGTAAAGTACATGAAAGTAGGATACATTTTATATAAGAGGATTTGAGCATCAGTGGATATTGGTAACCATAGAAGGAGAGAAGAGGGTTCTGGAACCAATCCCCCATAAATACCAAGACTCAACTATACTTTATAAGCAAAAAATAATTATTCAAAGAAACAACTTCATTATTGAAAACTTTTCATTGCTCTCTCCAAGAGAATGTTCCAAGACAAATTTTATGTTAATTATTGTCATTTCTTACTGGGGTCCCACCTCGGAGACAGGGTCCATTAAGACCTGTAGATTTGGCAGCGACCCTTGCCAAGAATTGGGTCTTCGGTTCCCTTCTGCATGCAATTTCTAGTCCTCATGATGGTAGAGTGACATGGGGAAAATATTGATTTTACCTAGATCAATAGACTTTTCTTGGGGTATATGCAACCTAGGTATGGTTGAGCAAAAAATAAAATAATTAAAATAATCTGAAAGCATAAAGAAATAATTTGAATGTTTATTTTTGTTTTTATTTTTTTTTTTAGAGACAGTCTCACTTTGTCACTCTCGGTAGAGTGCTGTGGTGTCACAGCTCACAGCAACCTCCAGCTCTTGAGCTTAGGTGATTCTCTTGCCTCAGCCTCCCAAGTAGCTGGAACTACAGGCACCCACCACATCACCCAGCTATTTTTTGTTGCAGTTTGGCCAGGGCTGGGTTCGAACCCACTACCCTCGGTATATTGGGCCAGTACCTACTCACTGAGCCTCAGGCACCACCCCTGAATGTTTAATTACAGAATACGTTAAAAGTCTTCTTGACTCAAGTACTACAAAAACAATCCATGTAACAAAAAAAAAAAACATTTGTACCCTATAATATTTTGATATTAAAAAAGTATTCTTTGTGAAGAACATATTTGATATTTAATTATAATATTACTGTACTGATGAACTAAAAAATATAATGTTCTTTGTAAGCTCCTATTTAGTTATAGTTAGAGCATTTCAGTATACGCTTGTCTATCTACCATTTTCATTCAAATGTTTTATAGGAAATAAAACCACAGTATGTTGCAACAAAAAACTCTTTATGCTATTCTCCAATATCTTCTCTTGGTCAAATAAATAACCAACTTTCTCATATCTATGAATACTTATATCTCCAGTGTTCACCCAATTGCCAAAAGTTGCCAATCCCAAACTCTTACATTTGTGAATACTGACTTCCATTTTTGGAATCTGAATTTCTAGCTGTGGCTGTTCTTAAATTTTTCACTTGAATAAGTTCTCTTTAAACTTGATTTTGAGCCTTTTGATTATTTTAGATTAGCATACACACATGTAGTGTACTTACAGACACGTATATATATAATGCAAGAAATGAGGTTAATTTTTCTTTAAATAGGAAGATTTATTCTGTGTGTGTGTGAGAGAGAGAGAGAGAGAGAAAGAGAGAGAGAATGTGTGCATATCTATTAGTGAGTGACTTTTCATTATAACTTAATCGTTTTTGTTGTTATTTTATCTTTTAAAAATTATATTTAGATTTTATACTTTATAGCAGGTTTGAGTTCAGTACAAAATAGGGACGAAAATAGAGTTTTCACATATTCTTTATTCCCACACATGCACCCCCTCATCCACTACTAATATCCCCAACCAGGCTGGTACATTTGCTCAAATCAGTGAATGCCATCATTGACAGGGCATATGCACTCAAAGTCTATAATTTTATGTTAATTCTTAGTGTGCATTCTATGAGTTTTAACAAATGTATAATGATATGTGTGTATCATTATAGTATCCTACAGAATCACTTCACTGCCTTGAAATTCTTCTTTGATCCATCTGTTCATCTTCTTTCCCTCCAATCCCTTGTAACAATTGATCTTTTTACTGTCTTCACAGACTTTTTTTCTTTCTAGCGTGCCATATACTGTATGTAGTTGCAATCTTAACAGTATGTAGCCTTTTTAGATTGGCTTCTTTCCCTTAGCAACATGCACTTGTAGTTCCTTCATGTCTTTTCATTGTTTGATAGTTATTTTTTAGCACTGAATAATATCTCATTGACTAGATATACAAGTATATTTTATCCGTTCGCCTCCTAATGAATATCTTGCTAAGAACCTCCCGGACAATATCACCCTAATCAAAATAATTTCCCTTTCTTTTTTGTTTTTGCAGATATAAATAAAAGAAAATGAAGACTATAATTTTAGGGTATATTAAAAATCATAAAGTATGGAATTACAAGTGTAGAAAGGAGGATACTATCTCTTAATCTTCTACTAGATCATGGAGAGGAGGGTGTTCTGAACTCCATGAGTAATTTTCTTCTTGAATTACAGAGAAAATAGTATCTTAAATCCGTTTCATGAGATTCATATTCTCCATTAAAACAGCTTTTAAGAGAGAGTTAATGTAGAAGAAATTCCTCGAGAAATGACTAATAGATTTTGAGCAGCCAATTTTTTGCTGTATTTATGATGCATTACACAGTCTAGACAGAGACACATCGCCAACTCATAGTATTTTTCTTTAGAAAACCCATTTCCCAAATCCATAAAGACCCTAGTAGAGGTTAATATAATTTAAAAAGAGATAGATTCAATAGCAGAAAGAGTTAAACTCTAAAAATCCACTATATGCAGGTCAAAAGATTTGACAGACTATCAATTTGGACAGTAAAAAATTCTGGGAAAGAAGCCAAGAGAGATAGCATCAAGACAAAGAGCTATAAACCTTAAGAATTAAGTACTCTCCGCTTCAGGAGGACCACTGTACCTCTCCTGCCCTTTTAAATTTAAGAATATTTGCCTTATAAACTCTGAGGCAGATGGTGGGTATCTATCAAGGATGAAGGGCAACAAGTCTTAATCTTTTCCTCAGGATTCATTAAAAGAGCAGAAATGTCTAGGGGGATCCTAATCTGTATGCCAGCCTTCAGGCATTCTGGATGAGATCAAGTTTTTTAAAAATTCTGAGATTGCTATAAAAGAGAAAAACTGCTGAAATTATTGGAGGAAATAAGGAGACATAAATCTGAGTTTGCTAAGTTGAAGAAACTGGAAAATGTTTTCATGTTTCCCTGAATGTGTTTTTGGAATTAATTTATGCAGCTATTGCAAAAGTACCATTCTTGACTAAATAAAGAACATAGAGTACAAGCCACTAATAATTGGGCTTTCTAAATGGGACATCTCACAAATCCTACCCATCGAAATTCTAACATTCAAGAAAACAAGACTGAGTATCAAGGTTGGTGGGTAAAGAAAGTTAGCATGATACAGAGGAAGTAGTGATCTAATCCCTTATTCATGATTTAATTGTCTACAAGATGCCTGAATTACCTCTGGGTATCAAAAACTACATGAAAATGTGTTGTCTAGGGATATAAGTATCCATGCTGTAACATTTATTTTAAAATATGTGGATATAAATATACCTGCTGTACCATTTATTTTGAAATATCTCTGCCATCTAATTTCTTTGGTATGAAGTCAAATGATCTGGGAGAGGCTTGACTTCTAAATAAGTACGTGTTGGCAGACAAAAACTATGTCATGTTATTTTGGCAAAGCAACAAATTCATATTTCCTTTTTGATTTCTACACTGTACAGTTGTATGTATAACTATATCAACAGTTTCACAATCTGAAAATATTAGACTTTAAACAGGTGGACTTTGAAGTTGGGTTATTTGCGAAATGGAATACAACACAGAGGTTGATGTCAGGGAGATTAATGGGAATTGTCCTTTTGATGAACATTGTGGAGAAGTGAGGGAAACAGAAACCAAACAAGAATTTGAAGTTAGATTTTACTGCAGTCTCAACTAATAAAACTCAACTAATAGTAACTAATAACTCTTGACTAATAATAATCTCAACTAATCAAACTCACATCTCTAAGATAGGAATGACTCACAGATTTCTCCTTCATTGAAGGAAGGCACTTTGCCTTTTTCAGATGCATTGCATTAGTCAGTCATTGAATGAATTCTTGGGTAAAATCTTACAACTTTGACCAGAAAATTTTCTTCAGATAAGAGTGATTCCTGGAAGGAGCTCAGTAGTCAACCCTCCCATGGCCTTTGGGGGAATGAATGATTTCTTTATACTAGCAGAGGACCTCGAGCGAACCCCAAGAACATTCACTATAGACCACCCCTTGTGTGCATGCTGGGAACTACTCATTTCTAACATATGTTAGGAAATATATTTTCAAAAATTTTGCTTAGCAGTTACTTCTGGAGTAATTACAAGCTGATGTTTACTGGGATGAGCTAAAGTCCCCACTGCTACATCTGGTTAATAGTATATGCCTATAGTTAATATATTTGTAACTGCAACCGATATTTATATGAACCTTAGTCTACTACTGAGTAGATTCCATTTGTGTTTCGTTTGCACTTCTGCTAGTCTCAGAGGTTTTTCTATTGTCTTAAATAAGAACTCTATCCCCAAGTGGTCTTAGCTTTTAGTCAACAAGCACTTCTCAGACCACAGTTACTGAATTTTCCTATTTACTGTTAAAATTGAGCAAAGGAGACATTCGCAAATAGTCCCTGAGAGCCTGAGTGTGTCACATTAGTTCTACTATCTTTTGATGATCAAGGTTAATTACCCCTAAAAGAGAAGTGACTCGTTTCCTTGCCAGCTGTTTTCTCAGAATGGGGACCCTGAAGGAAATGAGTTACAGCCAAAGCTTAAGGTTTAATTGGACTCTTTTTTACATTTTATTATTATTATTATTTACTAAATTATAACTGTGTACAATTATGGGATACAATGTACTGATCTGATAATATCCCAAATATATTTCATTTTCCTTTAGTAGCTCAGTGTCTTAAACAGAGCCACAGTTCTGCAGATGCAAGGGGAAAATCCCAGCTGTGTCTGTGGAGAATGCTGATAAGTGAGACGACTCCTTCTTATGCCCCCTTGATTGCAGACTCATGTATTCTACTTATTCAGGGCAAAGGGCTTCATAATTATCAATGGTTTAGAACATATGCTTTACCCTGGTATACATATTATTACAGAGCATCACAGATCAATGACACTTCAGGTGCACCTTGAACAGGTCATTCCTTTGCTCTATTAAGCCAGTCGTTCTGAATACTGGATGGTGCACTATGTAATAGGAATCTTAGATCATAGGTCAAGCATTGCAGCATGTTTGATATAAAATTGGTCCTTTAATCCAATTCGGTACTATTCACGATCACGTGTTGGCAAATGAAACACTCCAGATGAAATTCTTGACCAAGTAGATGGAAAGCCCCAGAGGAAATGACCTGTGAAGTACCATGCTGGGCTAGAACAACCCAACTCTGTTTCCTGGTGATGCTCATTCTTTGCCTATGTGCAGTCCAGGAAGAATGAAGCCTGCTCCTGAGCACTGCTGAGCATTCAAACGTGTGGTAGCTGAAGGGTATCCACCAACCACCCTGCTCACAATAGGTTCTCTTGAAAGTATATTCAAGCAGTGCAACTCTATGGTTGTCAAAACTACCCGTGAGAAGTTTTTAATATCTATATTTCTTTCTCCTGAGATAAAGCATGAGGTTTCTGGATCAGAGATCTGACTTTCAGCAATAACAACATTTTCCTTTCTCCCCATCCACCTGAAGCAACGCAATGAGGGAAGATACCAGCTGCTCATTCAGAGGTCTGTGCTACAGATGAAGAAGCCTGAAATGATAAATCCAGATTCTTGTAGGGGAACTTTTGGGGCCATGATCTAGTGGATAAGGTGTCTGATTCTGGAGGAACTGCTTGGCAGTTGCCGCCCTCCCTTTTCAAGAAAGGAAGAGAAATTTTATTTCTTTAACATAAACAGATCTTCTTTGAGAGAGGACCCTAGAGTTTGCTAATCCTTTCACATGCAAACTCATGGCCTAAAGTTTTATTCTTACTTTAAATAGCTTAGAAGAGATAACCTTGCATATCTCTAGGAAGTACTGTATTTGACTTTGGGGGTTGCTAGTCAACCATTCATTTACCTAGACTGCCGGGTTTTGTTTGTTTGTTTGTTTGTTTGATTTTTAATTTTCCACTCGGACAGCCCTGAATATTCAGAAGCATAAAATTATCTTTGCTACAACTTCACACTCCACTGTGCACTGCATAGATGCTCTTGCACTCACACACAAAAAGCGGGTCCCTATGGCTCCTGTGGGCTTTTCTTCTTCAGTTCGAATTAGAAGACAGAAATTCGTGCCTCATCCTGCTCTGCAGTTGTTTTTCTGGCCTGGATTAGTTCATACCGCCTTGTTCCTCTATTATTTAGTCTAAATTTTCACTCTCAGCTTTCACTTGTGTAGGTTTGGGTTTTTTATATGGTGATGGTATTGTTGGAATTTCTTCTTCAGTAGGTCCTTGGTCTCAGTGATTCTGAGAATGAATCCACACACCACAGATCAGTGGTAAACCAGGATTTATTTTGCAGAAAAGAATACAGAGAGAGCACCAGAGCTTCTGGCAGAGGGAAAAACCCAAGTCAGAAAAAAATCTCCCCCTTGGTCCTTTGTCTAAGGATATATTTATAGCCCAACAAATGAGTAGACATAGTCCTTCCAATCCTAGGCCCACGAAACTTACATGAAATTGATGAGGCCTGGGAAATGGGGGCTTTCCTGTTCAGTCGCTAGTGCAAAGGGAGGGAGACAGAGGCCAGACAGAGACACCATGGGGCTCAGGGAGCTGGCAACCTGGAGGTTTCCCCCCAGCAGTTGTCCGATCCCTTCAGCCACTGGAGCTTCCTGCAGTGCCACCCTGCCTTCCAACCCACTGGTTCCTCTGCGGGTTGCTGCCACACCAACAACCCCAGGGCTGAGAAGGCAAGTCCTCCCCTCAGCTCCCACTGCAGTCTTTGCAGCACTACTCTCCCTGTATTGGATGGGACTAAACCCTCATTTCTGAGTGATCTGAGTGCTTGGTAACCATGCTTTTCTAAGGCCAGTAATAGTGCACTTATACATTTACATTTGCAATTAGGCAAAAAAAAATATTGAGATGCTCAAGTGAATCACCTGGGTGACACACCTATACTTTCCTGCTCTCACTGTGCACAAGCATCATTACTTTTTCTGCTCATCAGAAGTAATCACCTTTGCCAACCTAGTTACTCCTTTATTCTTTTGGTCCCTCCAAAAAAAGGTCTAAAATACTCAAGGGACTGTCAAAACGTGCTGTTCAGTGGGATGCTTATTATATCATAGGAACATGCTCTTACATAGTAAAAAATGTTTTAAATTAACCTTACATGCCACCAACCTTGATTCAGCATCTTCAGGATTCAGTGATACACACGTCATCTATCTTCTTCTAATCCTCACTGACGAGGATTTGCAACTCATTCTCTGCGTATTGTGTTCCTTTTTGACCTTATATAGCCCTTTCCATCCCAGGCAGTGCTGTGAATTCGTGCTTGTAGTAGGCTAAATAATGGCCACTGAAAAATCTTGGGGGCATTAAAAAAATGTCACTTTGTGAGGTCTTTGCAGATGTGAGTGTGTTACCAAGCTAGAGGTGGGGAGATTATCCTGGATTACTAGGATGGGCCCTAAAGATATTCCCACACGTCCTTATATGAGGAGATAGAATGTGCATAGAAGAAAAGAAGGCAAAGTAAAGATGGAGGCAGAGATCGGAGTGATAAGATCACAAGCCAACAAATGCCAACGGCAACACCCTGATTTGGGCCCAGAATTATGATTTCAGACACTTAGCCTCCATAACCATAAGAAAATAAATTTCTGTTGTTTTAAGCCATCAAATTTGTGGTGATTTGTTCAGGAAGGCCCAAGAAACTAATATAACACTAATCATTAACATTGTGGCCGGAATGGAATGAGAGGTAGGATTTGATGATGAGGGGAATGTGCGTTTTCTGTAAGAGAGAGATCTTTGCATTTTTTTTCCAGTCAAGGTCTGGGTTTTATGCTTTTACAACAAAGACTGGGAAATTCTGCGAAGGTGCCAGGAAATTTTGTGGTTCGATGACTTCTGAGTGCGTTGATAAAGGTAACTTCATACCATATCTCATGAGTCCCAATCCTTCCTATCAAGTCTCTGGCTTTAGTGTAACATATTCCTAGTGTAAGAATGGCAACACTTTATAGTTAGATGACAGAAAAATTATTAACTCATAGTTTTTCTCAGTAAGGACTAAAATCAATCTCTTTCTCTGCCTGCTTTATTTGCCTAGCAGAAGTACTAGCCGCTCTCATCTCCCCTTCTCACAAACCACTAGCAGGTAAAAGGAAACAAAAGGATGGCCGTAAAGTTTGTGGGCAATTTAAAATATGGCCACCCTGTATAAATTCCTTCCTTTTAAATTCACCAGCTCCTTTCTTTCCTAGAATTTGTTTCTATAGCCTCAGGGGCCTGGAGTGTCCTGGAGGACCAATGGGATATGAACCTCAGGCACCAGGATTGGAAATACCTGTTGAAAGTCTGTCTTCCACCTTGCCAAAGGAAAAACAGATACAGCATTCACATCCATGATACCTTGTGAATTTGACTACAATTACCTTTTTTGTCTTTGTCTTCCTTACATTTGGCCTCCACTTGATCTCAGTGCAGGCATTCTTCCTTTCTTTCTTCGGGATGCCATATCCTCTCCTTGCTCTCTTCTCTGCCCCCATTCTCTTTCTTCTCTCCCTTTCTCGTTCTAAGACAAAATAAAGTCTGTACTTTGTACCCTAATCTGGGTCTAGAGAAATTCTTTTAGCATCCCACATGGAGCACCTATTTAGCTTTCCACCCTGATAGCTAGGATTGAGAATATGACCTTCCCTGCTGCCCCGCTCCTCTTATAATTAAGTCAGCCCAGAGCCTGAGCTTGTCCTATGTTCCAGCTGTAGAAAATCAGTCCCTTTACATGTTTGCCAAGCAGGCCATCTGGCTTTCTTGCTTGGATTTTAATTAGGCATTAATCATCCCTAGCCTTTCTAAAGCATTAATTGAACTCAGCAACATCCACTGGATTCCATATAGTTATTGTTACTAATTCCTACCCTACTCTCAAAACCCCATGTCATTGCACTTTCTACTACATTCCTTTTTCCTGGTCTTTAATTAATCTCAGTTCAATAGCAATGGAAGTTCAATAATTGCACTACTACCTCAAACCAGGCTATTGATTAGTGAACCAACTATCACTGATGATGGGGTCTTTACAGCCAACCAGCAGCATGCAACCCAGCTTCAAACTCCCATTTTAGACTTGGCTACTTTGCATGACTCCTGGCTTCAACTGCTCATGGTCAAGTTCCTCAGGAAGCCAACTCTGATGCTGCATGGATTTGCATACAGGACTTGTTTCTTATGTTTGGTTTTGGTTTTGTTGATGGTTTTTGGGAGAGGCCTTCTCAGGGTCTACATTTGTGTTTTTTCTTTGTTTTCCCAGGCCTTCATGGTAGTAGTAAAGGCTCCCCTCACCCTCTGCCCTGTCCTCACAGTCCCCTCTCTGAAGGACTCCCATTTCTGTTTGTTGTCTGAAAGCTCCTGGTAAGCGTTGTCCAAAGTCCAAAGGGGCTTGTCCCACAAGGCCCTGCTCCAGTTGTGGGATTGACTCAACACTTACAACCCCCAATATCTAACTATTTTAGGGCCTTCCCACTTGGTTCTGTAGTTAGCCCTACCCCAGAATGCTTTATTAAACCGAAGAGAGCTTGGAGCTGTTCCCTATTCCTCCCTTCTCTACAGCCCTAAGCAGAGCGAGGTAATGGGACTGGGATTAGGCTGTAATAAGAAGTTTAGTCCCTGCATTAGGGGAAAGGTGGGACAGCACCATGGTGACCCTGCACCACTTCAGAGAAAGAAGAAGGGAAGAAAGAGGCAGACAGAGGAGAGATGCTGATGGCATTGTATTTCCTTTCAAAGAAAGAGACAAATACATTTTATTAAGTCTCTATCACTCCCTTCCACCTCAGCCAAAGTTTTAAGTCCATCTTAAAAGCTCTAAAGTAGATGTTAGCAGGCAAGAGACTGGGGAACACATGATAATTTTTAGCTTTTGTGTAAATTTGAATCTCGGCTGCCATTAAAGACAGTCAGAAAGACTGGCAAAATGATGGGAAAAGGAGAGGTTTTAAATAATACCTTCAAATTGTGGTCACTTTTTAGGGCAGAGTTCTAGATTTTTAATTACTTGGGGCATAATAGTAATACAAGTAATTGTCCTGTCACACTTAGGAACAAGTCTCCCAGAAATCCTGTTAAATATTTTGTCTCTTTTGAGTCTAGATAGGTGAATATCCGCGGTTAGCCAGTAGGTGGAGCCAGCAGTAGGAAACTTCTCACTGAAGGAGGGTAGGCAGGCCTACTGCTCTCTTTGGGAGTGGTGGTGGTCTGCTCAAGACCAAGAATTTTTTTTCTCTCATTAAATCTTGCTTTTATGGGTTTCAAAATTCTGACAGATTTTTGGTCAAGTTGTTTTCATTTCAAAATAATTAATTTTAAAAACTAATAAGTTAAAACTTCCTCTCTCTCTCTCTCTCTCTCTCTCTCTCTCTCTCTCCTTCTCTTATGCATGCACACACCCCCACACAGAGAAATGGTCCAGAAAACATTCTTCTTTCCTTCTGAAAGTTTTATAAAGCATTCTGTTTATTTGTCATTCTTTTACTGTTAAGCTTAAGTGGCCGATTGAAACAAATAGTACTGAGGCATTCTCTCGTCTAGGTAACACAGAGTTGGTCAGTGTTAACAGATAATATTCATTATCCTTCATAGTTTTCAGGGCAAACTTGATGATCTTGCCAGCTCTACAAACCTTGTCCACATTTCAATGATACATGTAATGACTGCCTCAAATTATAGACAGCAAAACAATCAAGAAAGGGAAAGTTGGTGAGGTTCCCAATATATACTCCATCCCAAGAACAATATCAACAATAGTAGCATCACCAGATTTGAAGAATTTGAGGCCATTATCCAGCTTCCTCCCAGAATGATGATCAATCTTCTTTTTCAATTCAACAAACTTGCAAGCAATATCAGCTATGTGACAAAGCCAGCACTGATTTGTCCTAGGTGGTTCAAGATAATCACCTGACCAATAAAGCCTTCTGCTTAACATTTGTAGGCCATTTTTTTACTGTTACCAGCCACATTACTACAACAAACATCTTTGACAGACATTATAAACCATGTGAGTTTCACGATGACCATAGGAAGAGCTTTATTCAAAGATTACAGTGCATTTCAACAGTCTTTACATTGAGTAAAGTAAAAACGACCATCACATTTAGTTTAAGAATGCCCATCTTGGGAGGGGGGAGGTTGGGGTGGAAGGAGGGCAAGTGGTGGGGCCACACTTACGGTGCATCTTAGAAGGGTACAGGAGAACCTTACTAAATGCAGAATACAAATGTCTTCATAGAATAATTGAGAAAATGCCAGGAAGGCTATGTTAATCAGTTTGATGAAAATAGTTAAAAGATTGTATATGAAACCAGCACATTGTACCCCTTGATTGTACTATTGTACACAGCTATGATTTAATAATAAAGACAATAAAAAAAAAAGAATGCCCGTCTTCACTAGTCCCATAGGAATTGTATGGATACCATGAATGGAGTAGACACCATGCAGGGGAAGATGCAAAGCCTTGTCAGTTGGTGGCAAGAGCTAACCAAGGAGAGGAATGAACTGTTATCACCTCTGAAGCAGAGTTGTCTTATATACAGATCCATAATGATATTAGGTCTCTTTTTTATTTCAGCCAATGGCATATATTTTTTTAATTTCACATTAATATGAGGGGACATATTACTAAGCTACACAGTTTGCTTTGGTAGGGTTAAATTCCAGGTTGCCCCTCACCCAGGGAGTGTGCCTGTGCAATGTACCTGTTGGATAGGAATTTACCCAACCCCTTCTCTCTCCCCTATTCATTGAATTTGAGTTTTTCTCTTATGTGAGCATACAGTTGTTAATCTACTGATTTTAATTCAGTACTGAGGATATGAGGTGCTTATGTTCCCATTCTTGGAGAACTTAAGAGAATGTTCTCCAAATCCATCTAGGTTGTTATGAAAGATATAAAAGTCTCCATTTTTTAATGGCTAAAGAGTAGTATTTCAGGGTACACATATATTATGGTTTATTAATCCACTTATATGTTAAGGGGCCCTTGGATTGTTTCCACATCTTTGCACTTGCAAATAATTGTGCTGCCATAAACATTCAAGTGCAAATGTGCTTATGGTAAAATGACATTTTTCTTTGGGAGAGATACCTGTCAGTTGGATTGTAGGATCAAATGGTAGGTTTACATTTAGTCCTTTGAAGAATCTACATACTTCTTTCCACAGAGGCTGGACTAGTTTGCAGTTGTACTAATAGTGCATAAGCATTCCCTTTTCTCTGAATTCAAGCCAATATCTGTTGCTTCAGGACATGTTATTGTGGTTCATTCTACCTGGGAGTAGGTGTTATCTCAAGGAGGTGTTGATAGTCATTTCTCTGAGGATTATAAGCAATGTACATTTTTCATGTGTGTTTGGACTATTCATCTATCCTCATGAGAAATGTTTCTGTTCATGTGTCTTGTTCAGTTTTCGATAGAATTGATTGATCTTGCTAATTTGCTTGAATTCTTTGTAGATTCTGGTTATTAGCCCTTCATTAGATTTGTGGCATGCAAATATCTTCTCCCATTCTGTAGGATGTCTCTTTGCTTTGTCAATGGTATCCTTAGCTGTGTAGAAACTTTTTAACTTGATCGGGTCCCATTTATTTATTTTTTTTGTTCCTGTGATTGTCAGTGGGGTCTTCATAAATTCTTTCCCTAGGCTAATAAGATTCAGAGTTTTCTCCAGTACTTTTTTCTAGGCTATCTATAGTTTAATGTCTTATATTTAAACTGTTGTGATTAATTTGATTTAATTGTGATTAAATTAATTGTGATTTAATTTTTGTGTATGGTAAGTGGTGAGGGTCCAGTTTCAGTCTTTTACGTGTGGCTAAACAGTTCTCCCAGCATCATTTATTGAATATAGGTCCTTTCATCCAGTGTAACCTTTAATATGTTTTGTCAAAGATAAAATGGCAGTATTAAACTGGTTTAATATTTAGATTCTCTGTTCTGTTCCATGAATCTATGTCTTTATTTTTATGCCAATATCATGATGTATCAATCATTATGGACTTGTGGTATAGAGTTAAGACTGATAAAGTGATGCCTCCAGATTTGTTCTTGTTGTTTTTTCTGGTTCCATACGAAATGTAGAACTATTCTTTCAAGATGTTTAAAGTATGGCATTGGTATTTTTACGGGTATTGCATTAAATCTAAAGATTTATTTGTATAGTATAAACATTTTAATAATATTGATACTTCCAAGCCATGAGCATGATATGTTCTTGCTTCTGTTAACATCATCTGTTTTTTCTTTTATCAGTGTATCATAGTTCTTTCTGTAAGTTTCTTCACATCCTTTGTTGGACATATTACAAAGTGTTTTGTTTTCTTTATGCTACTGCACTTGGTATTATTTCTTGGAGTTGATTTTCAGCTAGACTTTTGGTATATATGAAGGCTACTGACTGGTGTACATTGATTTTATAACATGAGATGTTGTTGTATCTCTTTATGATTTCCTGGATTCTTATGGCTGAGTCCTTGGAGTTTTCTATGTACATATATAAGATCATATCATCAGCACAGCATGATATTTTGGTCTCCTATGACCCCATTTTGATACCCTTAATATCTTTCTCTTGCCTGATTGCACTGGCTAGAACTTCTATTGAGCACTACATTGAATAATAGTGGTGATTGTGGACATTTGTCTGGTTTCAGTTCTAAGTAGGAATCCTTTCAATTTTTCTTCATTCAATATGATGTTGTCCGTGGGATATAGATGGCTTTTACCAGTCTAAGGAATGTCCCATCTTTGCCAGTTTTCTTAAGTGTTCTTATCAAAAGATGATGCTGAATTTTATCAAATGCTTTTACTGGGTCTATTAAGAGGATCATATGGTCTTTGTTTATATTTGCCTGTATGAGGTGAATTATGTTTGTAGATGTATGTATGTTGAATCAGCCTTGCATCCCTTAATGAATCCCACTTGGTTATGATGAATTATTTTTCTGTTGTGTACATGAATTCTGATTGCTAAGAGTTTTATTGAGAATTTTCACATCAGTGTTCATTAATAATATTAGTACCTCCCTAGACTCAACCAGGAAGAAGCAGAACTCTTAAACAGACCAACATCAAGCACCAAAATTGAAACAATAAAAAAGCTTCCAAACAAAAGAGTCTCATACCATATATTTTCACACCAGAGTTCTATCAAACATTCAAAGAAGAGCTTTTACCTGTATTTCAGAATCTTCCAAAACATTTAGTAGGATGCAACCCTCTCTAACCCCTTTTGTGAAGAGAATATCACCCTGGTACCAAAACCAAGATAGGATACAACAATAACACCAAGAAAGAAACAAAGAAAACCAATTGCATATTTTAATTGACACGTTTATCTGAATTTTCAGTGTTTGTGACTTTTACCCACAGTGGATAGGTTTTACTGAATCAACTTGCAGTGACCAGGAATTCCATTAATAGTTTCTGTGTAAAATTATTTATCTATCTTTGATCTATTGAATTTCCATGAAGCTGAGAACAAAACAGCCACTCCTAAAATTAAGTTGGAGAGTGTATGTCTGTTAAATGAAACCAATTAAGATGAGTTTGGTTCTTCTGTGATAGTCACAAGCAAAAACACTATAGAAACTGTAATTTGTACTATTCCATATTGATGGAAGGACAAAGTTAGTGACAAGAGAATTTTATACATTTATATAATGGTCCAGGACTACCATCCTAAATAAAAAAGAATAAAGTAAATTGAATTCTATCTCATTTGTAAATTATCTTATTCCAGATTAATGTCGTCTACTATTAATTTGGCAAAATATAATTATTGAAAAAAATTAATGGGATTTGGGAAAAATCTCCACATAAATTCATGAATCCACATAAATTTATAACTAATGAGAAACCCTGAGTGGTGGGTACTGAGATGATAGATGACACTAACAAATTGAAAAACTGACTCTTTGTCATTATTGGAATGAACCTGTTTGGGGGCTTTTCCTATAATTATGTCAATGATTCATTTATCTCCATGCCAAATAAGATCTATCTCTCAGACTCTTCTTGGTTATCCTTAGGATAGTATTAGATTTTAAAGGTTATTTATTTTCTTAAATCACATTTTGAGTCATCTTGTCAAATTCCACTAAAACTATGTTGGAATTTTGATAATACATTAATCTTGAGTCTTTATTTCCATAAATAGAGTGAGCATTTTATGTGTGCTGTTTGCCTCTTTTAAAATGAATTTTATATTTTGATCACAATAGTGTTATTCGCTATTAATTAATTTTATGCATATATTTTATTTTCTATTATATATTTTTTTCTTTTAATTAGCTAAGAAACTAATTTATTTACTTTTTGAGACAGAGTCTCACTATGTCACCCTTGGTAGAGTTCTGTGTTGTCGCAGCTCACAGCAACCTCAAATTCTTGGCCTTAAGCAATTCTCTTGCCTCAACCTCTCAAGTAGCTCGAACTACAGGCATCTTCCACAATGCCCGGCTATTTTTTTGTTGCTGTTGCCATTATTTTTAAGCAGGCCCTGGCTGGGGTCGAACCCACCAGCCTGGGTGAACGAGGCTGTTGCCTTACCCACAGAGGTACAGGTGCTACAAGGAAATTAATTTATTTTAATGGGCTTTGTAAAAAGTAAGCCTATTTAACTTTTAGCATCATGGAAATATATATTTTAATGGTTATAATATAATTTGGAAAATACATTTATTTTCTTCTTTTAAAATAGTTTATATTTCTCTTATATATTTATTTATTTGTTTATTATTGATTCATTGTGTCAGCTAAGAATTCAAAAATGATAGTGATAGTCAGTGCATGCATTTTGGTCCTTGAATTTGCTATGAAAGACATATTAGATTAAGGAACATTCTTTAATTATAAATGAAAGCACTTTTATTATCAAATATATCTTTCCTTTTTGCTAAATATTTTAATCAAGTTATATATTGTGTTAATAATGTGAATTAATTTACTGTTTAGTCAAATAGATTTAAGAATATATTAATGTCATGAATTATATATTCATGGTTAACAAATACTAACATTTTGTTATAGTTGTATATTAACATGCTTGCTTTTTGTATTACATCATCGAGATTGGGTAAGTGTTAAATTTCCCAGTCACACTCTCATGAAATTGTGATTGGTATCAAGCTTAGCAAATAAGTACAAGATGAAACATGGAAAAGGCCAGGACTTCCAGGATGAGTCCCTAGGTCTTTGTTTCCCCTAATTTGATGCACTCTGGTCTAGATTAAGAGATAAACTAGGCTGGCACAGGAGCCAGTTCATGAAACATCATTATTTTATGCTCGTACAGTTACATGACTTACCTGACATCTTCCACAAAGACATGTCTCATAAATTCCTATACTCCAGGCTTATTTACTATGAGAAATCCTAGACAAATATGTATGTTCTGGTAAAAGCAAGCCACCAGTTTTCTTTTCCACAAACATTTCTGTGCTATAAGATTAAAAATTTTGCAAATGTGCTATTAAGCCCACAGTTAAATTCACATTTCTATTGTAAATTATCACACATAAAGTAAATGAAATACTAATGAGACATTTTAATAGTTTTTCATAAGTAAATCATCATGTAATAAATACCTAGGTTAAGAAATAGAGCAGAACCAGTACTTCCGAAGGTCCCATGAGTGCCTTTCTATTGATGATAAAAACTCTACTGGTCATCAGCAGGTAATATCTAATTTAATTTTTATGGTAGTGTACTTTCCTGTTTTCTTTATATAATTATCAGCTGGAACTGCCTTCCTTACTAAATAATATAATTTTATCTTTCCTGCTATTGAAATATATTTACATCTATTTATATAAATTTATTTTTATAAAATAAGTTATGATATAGAATATTTTATATTGTTCTTCTATGTCAATATTATATTTAATGTTACTTCAGGTTATATTTGTGTTTAGTTTATATCTAGTAGTGAATTGTATTCTATTTTATAACCCTTCCGAAAGTTAAAAAATGTGAAATATGCATTTGTGTTACATAGTAGTTTGAGTTAGTATAGAAAAAAACATTATATGTTATGCAAGTGTGCATATAAACATGTTTTTCAAGAGAATATTTTAAGGCATATAATCTTTGTTCATGTTTATTAGAAAATACTAAAGAATTTTCAAAAGTCATCTTCCGAATGTCTTCTATCAGGGAGATATGGGGCTTCCATTGCTATATATATACGTATATATATATTTTTTTTTTAGAGAATCAGCATGCAACCAAGATTATTTATTTTATATTTATTTTTTGTTGTTGTGGCATTTTGGCCAAGGCCAGGTTCAAACCTGCCACCGTCAGTATATGAGGCTGGCACTCTACCCATTGAGCCACAGGCGCTGCCCCATTGCTCTATTTTTTTTAAATAAAGCAAATTAGTATAACAAGAAAACATTCACTATCACCAGTCTTTTTAAACTTTAACCATTGCAAATTCTGTAGTGGCAACATAATGAGTATTAATAATTGATAATAATAATCCATAATGTGCATCAATAATACACATTAACATATTAATAATAATAATCCATAATTTGTGTAATTGGATTTCTTTTTGATTAATGAATTTGAGCATGCTGTTTTATATTTATAGTCCATTTTGATATCTGTTTTTCTGGTGGGCCTATTTTAGCGTCTAATTCATTTTTTGATTATAGACACCCATCTTTCCCTCCTCCTCCTTCCTTGTTAGGTCTTTTTCTTTTACTACTGTTTTGTTGAGTTTCTTATGTAGTCTGGATATGAGCCCTTTTGTTGTTACACATTTTACAATCATCTCCCACATTATGAATTACATTTTCAGTTTCGTGATGACCCCTAAACTCATAAAGACATAAACTTCTATTATTCTTTAGAAACATCGTTGGACCCTCCACATTTATATTGACAAAGTGAATTGGAACTGACTGTGGGTTGCAGTATTAGAGAGGCATCGAGCCTCTTTCCATATGGTTATAGAGCAAACAAATGACATATATAGGAAAAGATGACACTTCCTCCAGTTCCTTGAAGTGGTACCTTTGTCACAAATCACTGTGCCCATGTGGGTAGGTGTCTCCTTCTGTGTTCTCACCTATGTTCCATTGGTCTGTTTATTCTTGTACAAATACCATGCTTTGTGCTATACTATTCATACTAGCTTTATATGCACACCTAATATCTGGTAAAGAATCACTTCTTAAATTTAGTATACATACAATTCACCTAGAGTTTTGCTTAAAATGATCAAGATTAAATATCTTGAGGGCAGAATCTGAACTGAATTTGTACAAAAAGAGTAGGTGATTGTGATGCTACTGAATTATGGATCGTGCTTTGAGAAATAAGGCAGTAAAGGCAGTCCTCCAAAGATGTCCATTTTCTTTTCTTCTTCTTCTTTTTTTTTTTTGCGGTATTTTTGGCCAGGGATGGGTTTGAACCCATCACCTCCGGCATACGGGGCCAGTGCCCTAATCCTTTGAGTCATAGGTGCTGCTCGATGTCCATTTTTTTAAAGATTGCATTAGTTCTTTTTTCCTGTTTTAGATTTCTATTTTTTTTAAATTAAAGATTTTTCTTTTTTTTTATTTCAGATTAACGTGAGAGTACAGATGATAAGGTTACATTATTTGTGCTTGTTAGGTAAAATCCAAATTATAGTCGGGCCCCTCACCCTGGAGTTTGTTTTCTTTTCCTTTTCCTTTTTTTTTTTTTTTTTTGGCAGTTTTTGGCCAGGGCTGGTTTTGAACCTGCCACCTCCGGCATATGGGGCCGGTGCCCTACTCCTTTGAGCCACAGGCGCCGCCCAGGGGTTGTGTTGTTTACCCCTACATTATGCGTGTTAGGTGAGAGTTTACCATTCCTCCTCCCTCACTCTTCCCCGCCCGTTGAGCTTAATTGTGTTTAAACTTGTGTGAGTGTATATTTGTTCATCTAGTGATTTTACATTAGTATTGACTACATTGGATTCTTGCCTTTCCATTCTTGTGACACCCAACTAAGTAAAATGTTCTCCAAATCTATCCAGGTTAATCAAAAGATGCCAAGTCTTCATTTTTTTTAAGGCTGAATAGTATCCCATGGTGTACAAATACCACGGTTTGTTAATCCATTCATGGGGCGATGGACGAGCACATGAATGGCCCACATCACAAAGTCCCAAAGATGGAGATGCTGGCGTGGATGTGCAGAGAAGGGGACACTTTTACACTGCTGGTGGGATTGCAAACTAGTGCAGACTCTTTGAAAAGAAGTATGAAGAATCTTCAAAGAACTAAAATTAGACCTTCCGTTTGATCACACAATCCCATTACTAGATATCTGCCCGAAATAAAAAAAATCATTTTACTATAAGGACTCATCATATGCCCCCAAATTTTGTTGCAGCTCAATTCACAATCATCAAGATGTGGAAAAAAAATAAAAGATTTTTTAAAAGAGACAATAAAATTCATGCTAGCTTACTCAAAATGTTAAAAAATTTGAAAAATAAAAAAAAAATTAAAAACGAGATAATAGATTTCAAAATGCAAAGAACAGGATTTATTTGGCCATTACCAAAGAGTCTTTCAAATACGTAAAGACTTACAAATTCATTGGAGGGAAAATAATCCCATTATAATTTAGTTAATAGGCTGAGGGATAGAATAAAATAATATACAGCCCATGTGTATTGGGGTAATAATGCCAAAATGATAGAAGTTCAGGAATAAATCAGTAACAGAATCTGACTCCATAAAACCTGCAGAAGATTTTTATTGACTCTTGAGAGTGTTTATAGAAGTTGCATCCTGAGATTTACTTTCATATGTGCACTTGAATGTTGCCTGATCAGTTCCAAGCTAGTATTCGAGTACACACGTTTGTTTGTCCTTTCCTGTTGTGAGGAGTGGGTGAGTAAATTCTATTTAAATATTATAATCAACTCATCAAATTCTGACTTCTATGAAAGCAAGAGCTACCGGAGTAGCAGCAACAACAAAATCCTTTGGTAAATTTTGTCTGAATGAAATTACACTTTTATATTAATGATGGGGAATTGACAGCTATAAAATACTAAGCTTTCCAATTAATGAACACAATTTGTATCTCCAGTAATTTAGTTCACTTATTTTGCTAGCAGTTTAGTAGTTTTTTTATGTAACAATTTTGTAATTCATTAATTTTTCCTAGATTTTTGTGATATTTAAAATGGCATAATTCTTAATTTTCTTAGTGCTGGTACACTGCAGTATTTAATTTTTTTATGTTGCTTCCTTTGGTCTATCTAATTTGCTGCATAGAGGCTTAAAACTATTAACTAAAATACTTTAAACAGTCAAAAACTGTATGCAGAACATTTATTTTATTGCCTTATTTTATACTTGTTCATATATCAGAAAAAACATTTCTCAATAACAACGACTCTACAGATAAGAAATTATAGCCATCAGTTAGTAGACCCTCCATTTAAACTTAAATTGCAGAGATTAATTATTTTCTTGTCATCAGCTAATTAGTTTATGAACTGAACACTAGTCATATTAATGTTTTAAAGGAAAAAATCAATTATTGATTCTATTAAATGTTTCTTTTTTCCTTGAATACTTAACAGTAGCTGAATGTCAAATGCATATCATTGTCAAATATTTTTATTTTGATTAATATAAAGATAAGAAATTTGCAAATGACAACAGCTGTCATGCTTAATGAATAGTTTTGAAAAGCTCTATTTTTTTGGCTCATTTTGTGTTATGAAATGAAAATTATTGTAATAGTAATAGCTTTATTTGAAAACAAGATTTCATCAGCTTTATGAGAAACCCTTGGATAATAGGTAAGTTTTGAGATGGTATGTTTCCTTCATTTTAGAGATTATTAAGGCGATTCTTCCAGATAATATTAAAATAACTTTAGAAAATAATTTGAAAATAGTGAAGACACATCTACTGCTTTTATTGTAACTTGAAGCTATTCTGTGAATATTATCATTATTCTTCAATGTTCTGTGATGAGAGGAGGAAAGTGTATAAGTATCATAAAGGTTGCATATTGCTTTATGATTATCTAGTTGCCAATGGCATATATATTGAGAAGGAAGAATTAGGCTTGGCTGAAATGAATTGTTATATTATTATAAGAAATTCTATGTCTTAATTTCCCACAGTTTATTGTAAAAACAGATTTCAACCTCAAAGAGTTTCCATTCTTAAAGTTATTGGAAGGACACTCTGCATAGGTAACCCTTAATATCATGTTTATATAAATCTTACTTGGTAATAATTGTATTAATGTTACCCATTGACTATGAATTACTTTTTTCATCAAAGGTGGGCATGATTTTATTTTTATATGTAAAAGACTAATTTAAGATTCTACTATTTAACTGTTTAAGTAAATTCTCAAAGATCATATCTATTACTACAAGAGAACCTCTATTAGAGCTGACCACTTCCCTACATTAACCACGTCTTTAAGTTGACTTAATTTTCATAGAATAGACATGTGGTACATGGATATGTCATTGGACTAAGCCTGGTCCCTTAAGTTGACCACCTCTGTATGTTGACGATTTTTGTTACAATCCCTTTGGTAGTCCACTGACAGAAGTTCTGCGTATTTAGAGCTTTTTACTTTTCCATTTTCTTTATATTGCCTTTTGGTGGAAGAAATTCTGAATTTGATGAAATCTAATTTATTAATTATTTTCTATTTTGGTTGTTATTCTGATCTCCCTAAGAAAATCTCTTAGCAAAATCTACAAAGGTAATTCCTTTATTTATTTTAGGACTTTAAAGTTTTATGTTTAAGAATCTTCCAATCTGTTATTCCCTTTAAAACCTGATGGCAATGTTTTAAGTTCTTGCATTTATAGATACAGCTTATTAATTTGTATGACAAGCTTTCTGAGGTTATGCTCCAGATAGAGTTATAACTACTAGAAAGAATTGGAAAGAATTGGTATAATGATACTGAATCTTCTAATTCAACAATATAACATTCTAAAAACCTTTTGGTTTTTTCTCAGCACAGTTCAGTAGTTTTTAGTTTAACTGTCAGGTACTTCTTTACTAAAGAACATTCCAAAATATTTGTTTTTTTTTTATCCTATTACTAGTACTATTTTTTATTAAATATTCTTTTACATATTTTATTGCTAGGTTATATAAAGGAAAACGTTATGTTATTCCTAGACTTCAGTAAATCACTTATTACATTTCTTTTCTTTTCTTTCTTTCTTTTCTTTTCTTTTCTTTTTTTTTTTTTTTTTGAGACAGAACCTCAAGCTGTTGCCCTGGCTAGAGTGCTGTGGAATAACAGCTCACAGCAACCTCCAATGCCTGGACTCAAGTGAGTCTCCTGCCTCTGCCTCCCAAGTAGCTGGGACTACAGGCACCCGCCACAATGCCCAGCTATTTTTTGCTTGCAGCCATCATTGTTGTTTGGCAGGCTGGGGCTGGATTCAAACCCGCCAGCTCAGGTGTATGTGGCTGGTGCCTTAGCTGCTTGAGCCGTAGGCTCCTAGTCAACTTATTAAATTTCTTATCATTTTGAAAACACAGCTATATTATACCCATGTGAGAAGTCACACTTCTGTCTCTGTCTTTATATTAACACAATGTAGCTCATTTTCTTAGATTATTCTACTATTTACTCCCTTTAGTGTAATGTTGAATAGAAATATTAAGATAGCACACATTTTTTTCTGAATGTCCCAATTATGATAAGCTAATTAATATTTCAACAAGAATAATGTTATTGTAGATTGTTGTGTATAAACTATACCAATCTGATAAAGTGGATTTTTATTCCTATTTCATGAGAGATTTTTAAAAGTCTACATTCATTGGTTTTGGATTTTGTTAATGCTTTTCCTGCAAATTTTGACTTTATTAAATGATTTTTCTCTTTTGTATTTTTATAGTGGAGATTATTGCTTCCTTCCAGATAATATTAAATAGTATAATCAAATAGCAATCTCATCAGCTTTCCCGGGTACGGTATCATGTATAGACACACATGACCTATCTTGATAGTATCAAAGTGACTCTGCATTTGTAAAAATGGTAATTAGAAGAAGCATCACAACTAGCTGCAGAAAATGTGACCCTGGGTATTATAATTGGCAGCATGAGAATTTCCTGTCATTTTGCTATGTCAATCCTAAGCTATTCATTGAGAAAACAGACTAAAAGATTAGGTAGAGTAATGTGTACATAGCTTTACTGTGTAGCGCTGCATATTCTGTGTACATTTGAAATGCATGTACATAGTGTTAACGAGATATGTGTGTGTGTGAGTGTGTGTGTTTGTGTGTGTAAGGAAGGGCAAATGTGCTAAATTATCACCTTTGTAAACCCAACAGTATAGTTAAAAAGTTTTAAAGATAACAACTAACATTACAAATATCAGTTACAAACATACTGATGAAGGGATTATTATTTATACACATTATTAGTAAGATTTTCATACTTAAAATGTCATAAAGAAATAATTTACTTCTTGCCAGACAGTAAGTGAATGAGTGAATATTTGATCGCAGCTTATTTCTAAAATCTTATGCTTAATCGTGTAGAGTTTTTCATTTCGGGAGAGGAAAACAATAAATAATACATCAGCTGAGTGCAAGTCAGTGTGTGTGTGTGCATGTGTGTGTATATCTCATAAATTAAAATCAGTATTCATTGTATTGTTTTCCAAAGGCTGCCACAAGAAAGTATACAAACAGGGTGGCTGAACGCAGCAAATTTATTGTCTCACAGTTCTGGAGTCTAGAAGTCTGAAACTGAGACTTCAGTAGAGTTAGGTCTTTATGGCTTGCTGAGGGAGAATCTTTTCTTTGCTGCTCTCCTAGTTTCTGGTGTCTGCTGGAAACCCTTGGTATTCTGTGACTTTCAGATACATCACTTCAATCTGTGCCTTTGTCTCATGCAACGTCCTTCTCAGCTCTGTCCTTTTCTTGAAGGGGCACAAGTCAGCTGGATGAAAGGTGAACAAATTCCTACTCCAGTAGGAACAAATTTTAACTTACCAATTTCATCTGCAATGATGTTATTTCCAAATAAGGTCATATTTTGAGGTACTGGGACTCCAAACTACCTTTTGGGGGGACACAATACACCCCAAATTTACTTTGTACTGAGATGCTGTGTATAAATTAATGTATTTTCAACATTGTATCTGTATCAATGACACAGATAAAATCATGCACGGTTTGAATCTTCTTTCCAATTGATAATAAAATATCAACTTAGATTTCATAAGCAAGTTTAAAATATAGTGCTTTAGTGAAAAAAATTCAAAATACAGAAGCTGTAAAAATATCATGTAACAGATCACTATCAAAACAATACTGACTGGGGAGTAGAAGTGAAAGGTACAAGTAGAAATAAAAATGGTTTGTATATTCTGAAAGAAGATATGAACATTTTTTTGTATTTCCTCTGATGTAATTAATAGATTTCCAGTGATGTAATATAATTAATAGATTTTATGTACTAAATTAATTCTATGTTGAGAGATGAGGAATCAGAAAGCATATTCTGGCAAGAATCCAAATAAATTTAAAGACTATGAGAAAAGCAGGAATGTATGCAGAAATTAGTTGTTAAGGTTACAAATTAAAGGGCAATAATTGTGCAGTTTTATGCTCACTGTTTGCAACTCACTATTATTTTTATGCATAATAATTAATGTTATTTTGACAAAGAATAACTTAGTATAATTATATGTCAGCCCACATTGTTGAAGATTAACATTCATTTGTACATTAGGGAAAAGGCTTAATAGCGTTGAATTAATCAAAAGTTTATTTATGTTTTTTATATAGAAGAAGTCCAGAGCTAAGCAATTCAAAGTTGGCCCTCTGTGGAGTTCTCTATGCAGAACTCCACCTTCATTGCAGGGGGCTTCTATCTTTAAGTTGACTGTTTCACATTGATTAAACATGACAATGGAGACCAGTATGAGAAATAAAGGAAAAAGGGCAAGCTCTTCCCTTATGAATCAGCAGCACTGAAGCAGCACCACAATCTCACCCAACACTTGCTGTTGTAATTCACTATCCAAAAATCCTACATAATGTGGCAAGAAATGGGTGACAATAAAAACTTCAGCTATACCCCCCACCTTGTAGGGAACATTTTGCCCACATTTTAAAATGATTTGTGTTTCTAAGGAATAAAAGTAACAAGAATAATATAATCTACAGTGGAAAACACAAACACAAAATAGCTCACTTGTAAACTGAACAGTTTCAGGAGTATTTAACTCAGTCTTCTGATTTTTAATTATGGAGACAGCTTGATTAAGCACAAGACTAAATCACTTTCCAGAAGTTATACCAATAGTTAATGGAACATGAGAATGTGAATCCATTTCTCCCATCCACTGCTTCATGACTGATTTGAATAATGTGCCCCCTTTGAATTTAATTATTTCTAAATAAGAACAAAGAAAATAGTTACTTTTAAAAAAGTTAAATAGCTCCTTTCAGTATTTTTATCTTTTTAAAAATTTTAAAAATGAAGTGTGACACATATCCTAGATCATAAATGTTTATTTTAAGAAATTATCACAAAATTAACAAATTAATAACCACCTACTAGTTTTAAAAATCACTAGTACTCTAGATGTTCCTGTCCTACCACCTCTGAATAAGTAGTTTCTCCATTCAGTTAAGTAGCAGGCTGTTTTTAACACCATAAATCAATTTTGGCTGGCTTTGTATTCTATATTCATGGAATCATACATTTGTATGAATTACATTTGTGAAATTTAACTTTGCATGTAGCTGTAAGAAGTTTATCTTCATTTTTATAGAGTATTATTTTGTGCATATTATTTAATCTTTTATTAATGACACACATTTGAATCATTCAGTATTTTAAATACTGCTTCTATGATCATTCTTGTACATGGGTTTTGGAGCATGAATACAAGAAGTTCTCATATAGCATCGTTGATAGATTATAGGAAATGGTGATTTTAAGAGAAATTCCATATAACCAAACAATTTTGTCATAGGCTAATTGATATAAGAGTTCCTGAGACATATTTCTGGTCACAAAAAATTCTCCAAACTTATGAACAAAGAGCCCCCCCCAAAAAAACACTTCTAATATTAGACATTGAAATAAATGTGAGCTATATATAAATTTAAGAAAGATTAATAAGAAAAAGTTTATTTAATTTATCCAATTTTTGGTGAATCAGTGACCTATTGTGGTCCTAGTTATGATAGTGTTACCGCATATCTTTTCTCAGAAGGTCCTTGGTCTTGGGATTGAGAATGAACCCGTAGACCACAGATTAGTGGTAAGATAGGATTTATTAGACAGAAAGGAATACAGAAGGAGTTAAAAAATACCAGAGCTTCTGGCAAACAGAAAAACCCAAGTCTGAGGTCTCCAACTGGGTCCTTTTTCTAGGGGTACATACAGTCTATGAAATGAAATGGATACAGGCCCTTCTGCGTGGGGCCTGTTAATGAGTGTTATTGACAAGTGAATAGATACCATCCCTTCCACTGGGGACAAAATGTCAGGTTCTTTATTGTCTTCGTGAAATTGCCCAGGCCTAGGAAATGTGGGGTCTCTTTTCAGCCCTGAATGGGGGAACCCTGTATTAATTCTGCTTCTCTGAGCAGGAACTCTAACTGCTATTAGGGAAACATGGATGGATGATCTAACTGCTTCCTGCAGAATTGGGCAATGATAGAGGGGGACAGTTAGGGTTTCTCCAGAAGGAGGGCTATCCAGGGATCTGTAAGAGAATTAGGTCTTGGACTGAGACCATTTTTGCTCTTTGTGGCCTAATGACATCATCTCTGGGAGATATAAATCTGATTAGCACATTAAAAGGGAAGGGTGGATGAGTGAGAGGAGGGGGTTAATGATAGTGTCAGTGGTGTCAGGTTGGAAATAAAGTCAGTGACTTCAAAAGAAAACTATATTAACAATTTCCTTTCTGGCTTCTAAATAATAACTTCAAATTTTCTTTAGGCTTACAAGTGTAGATGGACTGTACTTCTTTTCATGGTCCACTCCTGGAGGAGGTGGTGGGTTCCCGGATTTTACTTGTGAATGACGTATCCAGGAATTTATTCTCATACTTTTGACATCTGTAGAAGAAGACAGGATAACAGGAAAGAGACCCTCCCAATTTGGAGTCAGGAAAGGTGAAGTGGAGGGAAGAGTTTTGATCATAACTAGATCTCCAGGACAGAAAGCTTTGTTAGTGTTGAAAGTGAAAATGTAGTTGGGAAACTTTTAAGGATTTGTTGAAATTCAGCCAAGGAAGTAGTGTGTTTTATGAATTCTGTAGTTTTTTGATTTAATAATAAATCATTAGTTTAAAAGGGCCTTCCCTTTGATGAAAATATCTCTGATTGTATCTGAAGCCCGTACACTGTACCCCATGACTGAATTATTGTACACAGATATGATTTAATAAAAAAAAAAATAAATAAATAAATAAAAGGGCCTTCCATATTATAACTCGAATGGGTTACAACTGAGTCTGTGAGGTAAATTTCTTATTCAAAGGAAAACAATGGAATGTAATTCAGTCCAAGAGGAATGAGTCTTTTGAGTTAGCTTTTGTAACTATCCTTTGATTTTAGCATTCATTTTTTTCTGTCTTCCTAGAGGATTGGGGCCTCCAAGAACAACATAGATGATATTTTATGCCCAGGGCTTTAGAAATTCCCTGTATAGCAGCTTCTTTGAAGGCAGGCTAATTATCATTTTGCAAACTCTGAGGAAGTCCAAATCTGGCGATAATCTCATATACTAGAGCCTTTACAACTTTCTGGGCCTTTTCTGTCCTACAAGGGAATATTTCAACCCAATTAGTAAAAGTTTCCACAAAACTAGCAAATATTCTATACCATGTATCTTAAGGAGATGGGTAAAATCTATATGCCAATCATCACCTGGGTATTTAACTAATTTTTGTATACCTGGGAGAGCTAAGCAGTGGGATTTTTAACTTAATTTGGACCTATTGGGCATATTTTCCTCTTCCCACCTGGCCCTCAGTAGCATACTTCTGGGTTAATTTCTGTCTCTAAAAAGGAAAGGCATAGTAGGGGTTCTTGTCCCATACTCATATAAATAGCTGTTTCTGCTTTAGTTAGTATGTACCTCACTAAAAGGGGAACAGGACTTTTGGGCATGATTAGGAAGACAAGATAACAGGTAGTCACTCCAATTGCAGCTTAAAGGCTAAAAGAAGAATTTGGTAACTGGCTTTCCAGACACTCCTTATATTTTCAGATTTGGGGAATAGAAGACCCGGGTTATAGAGGAGTACAGAAAAGGTTGCTCCAGGGTCTAGAAGAAATTCTGTCTCCTGGCCCTCTAATATGAGGGAGTCTTGATGGGTGACACAAGCTGGAGCTATGAGAATCTGCCCTGGGCACCCTCAGTCCAGTTTGGGGGCTGATGGGGTCACTGTCCCAGGAGACCTTCGCCTACAGGGACAGATTGCCCTCCAATGGTCACTCTTGCATTCTGGACAGGGCTTGCCTAGCAGATAGTGTACCGGGGCAATCTCTCCTGAAGTGGACAATCTGACCACTTTGGAAGCACTTGTTCTTAGCTCCTCTGGCTTCTCTCTGCCCTGAATGGTGCTCATTTGTTAGAGTGCTGTCACTAAAGCCACATTCTTTTTTATACCTTCTTTTTTTTATTTCCCCTTCCTCTTGATCACTATTATAAAAGACTGCTGGGCCGTTTTAAGAAGGCTCTGTAAGTTTTCATAAGGGCCTAGGGCCAATTTCTATTTTTTTTCTTTCTAATATCTGGGACAGCTTGAATGATACATTTATTGTTTAAAATAATTTCACCCTCTAAAGAGTCAGGTGTCAACTAGATATTTTCTCATTGCCTCCCTAAGCCACTCAAGAAAGGCTGAGGGATTTTCATTTTGCTCCTGGTAAATAGTAGACAACTTAAAATAATGCATGGGCTTTTACTTGGAATGATATAAACCTACCAGGATACATGTTAGAAAATGCTTATACCATCAGTCACCCTTTTTCTCAGGGTCCCATTCAGGAGCCTCTAAAGGAACGGCCTGACTTCCTTTGGGGTATCTATCCTTTTCCTCAGAGGACATACTGTTATCAGTATTGGATATGAACCACAAATCACCCCACTTTCTAGCTTCATCTAAGACTTCATTCTTCTCATTCAAAGTTAAAGTGTAATCTGGCAGTAGTATTACATCTCTCCAAGAGAGATCAAAGCTTTGTCCTAACCCTTGGAGAACATCTGTGTACTTATCTGAGTCATCAGAAAATGGTCCTAAATCAACTTGATTTGCTTTAAATCTGACAGAGAACATGGAGTGAATACTTGCTCGTTTCCCCTTTCACCACCTGCAGTCTCGACCAAGGGGAACCAAGAAAGATACAGTTGCTTTCTGGGGGTCCCAATGGAACCAGAAGAAACTCTTGAAACACACTGATTCACGGAGTTTCTAAAGGTACAAAGGAAGGTGTGGGAGAAGGAGACGGTGGGTTTGCACTGGGTGTGAAGTTCTCTCTCAGGAATCCCTGGTCATTTGGGGAAGTTACTATAGCCAGAGAGCTGGATCTATCTGACAGATTTTACATAGCTGGGGGTAATCTCTGAGAAAAAAGAAAGTTTGCACATAGGACACTTCAGACCATTTCCCTTCTTATTTACCATAATTTTAGAGTATCTCTGTTGGTTATTGTTCACCATTGGAGGGTTGAGACTAAGGCCAGGCCTGGATGCAGAAGAAAACCATACATTCCTTCCTCAGCATCTGAATATCAAATATGTCCCAACACAGTCCAGTGGAGTGTTCTAGCAGTAGAGGCCAAAAAATCAGGTACCCGGGAGCCCTAGTGGTCCCACCTGATGAAAGTTTCCTTGGCAAAAGAATGTTACTATGTTCTCTTAGAGAGAGGACGTTACTCATCTGTGGGAAAGAACAAACATCCCAAATGTCCAGTGTCTTAATCAATTGCATCCTCTGTGTTCCTGGGTTGTCAAAGTGTTCTCTCACCAACCCAGGAAGTCTTCCAGCCCAACAAAAGAAAGCATCCTTCTGATTCCTGGGGAAGAATTCCCTAGGAGTGTGGCCTCCCCGGCCCCTGTGCTTGTTGGATTTAGCCACGATTACCAGGGTAGCGCTTTGTACCGATGAGCTCTCCTGTGCTTTTTACTTGCTGGCAGCACAGCCAGAGAAATCAGGTATGTGGAGCCTGGTCCCACCTGAGGCAAGTTCTTCCCCTTTCGGTGCCTGCCAGTAAGTATATACAAGTCAATTAAAGGGGGATGAGCCCTGCCCTGGAGAAAACAGCTATGCAGTGTTGGCACATGTCACCATTTATAATTTTTACAAACTTTTTCTAAATTCTCAGTAACAAGGGAAACAGGCTTTTTATCATGAGTAGGTCTTAAATGCTGTGTTTTCCTTCCTCCGTTCTTTCCCCAAAGTTAGTAAAGCAATAATAATTAAACTCAGTAAAATATCAGGATTGAGAGACATTTCAAAATTTTTGCATTAGAATTAGTTACAAGTAGGTGACATCTTAGAGAAAGCTGGAATGACTATGAACCTTCCCATTGACACTAATAGACCACAAAAAAAATACTCAGGGTCATTTTCTTTGCCTTTCTTTGTTTTTTTGAGGTTTTCTTTCTTTTCTTTTTTCTCACAAAGAAGAGACTGGACTTTAGCCTAGGGCTTAGGGCAATTCTTTCCTTGGAGGGGTTGCCTCAGACTTCCCCTAGTAGGCTCCTGGTCACCCAGAGAAGCCCTGTAGGGGACTCATTTTATCCTTCAGAGCCGATTTCTTAGCCTTACATACTTCTTAGCCTTAACATAGTTCTGAGTTTTTTTTTTTTTTTCAAATACACTGAAAAGCCAATTGAATTTAATTTTGCAGTGAAAGCTAATGAAAAAGACCTTTTTGAAACGCACATCATTTCAAAAACACCAGAAAGAGCCAGTACAAACTTAACTAAATATATAAAGCAATTCTTTGCCAACATTAAAACAAAGCAGGCAAACCACAAGGAGATAGAGAGAGCAGAGCAGCAGGGGTCTGTAGAGATAAGCAGAAGGCTGGGACCAAGGAAGGCAAGAACGGATAGTAAAAGAGCTGGGAGACAATGTTTTTCAGGAGACCTTCCAGTGCCTGGGTCAGAACCATTGCTGGGTACTCAAGGACCTCTGGGTGCTACTTCTGTTTGTTCAGCTCTCAAGCAGAGAAAAGGAGTGGGTACAGAACGGGTTCAGAAGCCTTAAACATTCCCTTCAGCTCCTTTGTTTTGGAACAAAGGGGAATTACATTCATTTCCCAGAAGCCTCTCACCGGTGACCTGGAGGTCAGCAGCCGCACTATGTGCTTTTAGGGGCTCACAAGCATCTGAATTATTAGTCTCCAATACTATGATTACAGAGAAAAATAGGATAGTTGTAACTGGTCCCATTGCTTACCACAGATCTTCAATCCCAGATGATATGCCCCCAAAATTTGTTTCCAAAAATTCTTTCTTCAGTAGATCCTTGTTCTTAGAGTTTGCAAGAATTAACCCATGAAAGGAGTACCAGAAGGAATAAAAAAGAACCAGAGCTTCTGGCAGAGGGAAAGACCAAAGTCCAAAGTCTCCTCTTGGGTGCTTTGTCTAGGGGTATATAGTCTAACGAATGAATGGATACAGTCCCTTCCACTGGGGGCACAATATCAGGGTATTCCCTTCATGAAATTGCCCAGGCCTAGGAAATGGGCAGTGCCTGTTCAGCCCTGAATGGGTGAACCCTGTGTCAGTAGGTTAAGTGAAGGAGTCAATGTTTGTAAAATGAAAATTATAAGAAGCACCTCCTCCCACCACACAAGTCAAAAATAAATAGTCACAGATATGGTGGGCTCACTGAGTTCTTCCATCCTGCATTGTTTATTATTGTGCATTTGTGTGATTATGATATACTTTACAGATTTTTATCTAATAATAATTTGCATTAATTAATTCATTCTTTGTCCAACTAGCTTGTTTGGCATTAGAGTCACAGTTGACCAGAGTCTGTCCAGGCAGGTCAGGTCATGAGTCAGGACCCCAACCTGCCCCGCCACATACTTACCTATACATCCAGATTTATTCAGATTGGAACTGTGTAGATATATCTATGAAAGTAACACATACATCTTTGTGATGTGGAAGGAAACTGAAGGATCCAGGAAAAAAACAGCACACATGACCTACGAGGGAATTAATATTTTTTTCTCATCAATATTATAACAAAATAATGCTGAACAAAATGATGTTATCCGAGGACCAGCTGTCTATGCATTCCTATTTGCTATATACCCTAAGAAAGGAATCAGGTTATATTGTTATATGTAGCAATCAGCAATATTGTTATATGTAGCTCAATTTTGTTAAACTCTTCACCTCTACTAGCAGCTATGGAGAATTTACTTGCTCCATATTTTTACCAAGACATAGAATTGATAGACAGTTCTTCATATTTATACTGCATTGCAGAAAGGTAGCCAGATTTTTATATTCTTTCATTTATCATTTTGTTTGTAATGTAGCTGTTTCCATTTCAGGACAGTTTCTAGAAAAGTTCAACAACAGAGCGGCTTGAAGCATCCCTTAGCAGCAGGGAGAATAAATCATTTAGGACTAAAGGGGCAGGCACCTGACGTGTGCCACCATTCTGCTAGAACAGCTCAGTTTAGAGAATATGGTGATTAAATGGTTAAACTATTGAGCTATTTAGAGGTAAATGTCCTTTTCCTTTCAACAACAATATTGACTTCATGCATGAGGCACATAATGTTCTAGTGAAAAGAATTATAGACATTACGATAATTGTTTTTGGGTCTTTGAAAGAATTCATGTTGCTTTTAATGTATCTTGATTTGGTATTTTAAATTTTAATTCAAAATCAAGTCACAGTTTTAATAATTAGGAATAACGTTGTCTTAAAAAGTGATTCAGGCCATTATTAATATAAAATAAATTAGGCGTAACACTCCTTCAATCTTAGAAAAAAAAGCTAGTTGATACCATTATTGCCCACAGCTATGATTAAAAAGAAACATATTTTTATCTGACTTTATTTGATTAAGATGTCTTTTCCAATGCTCACACACACAATAGTACTTTATTTTTTTCCCTAAGAAATGCTGCATAGTAAAAGAAAGGTATAATTTTTGAAACTATCATTTATCTGAAATTTTTAACTTTTAATATATTTTTCTATCCATTCTATCGTACCTTTTTTTAAAAAAAATTTTGAACATTTAAATATATAACACACAGATAATTTTAAGATGTTTGTAATCTCAAAATGCCCAAACCTACATTAACAAGAAAATATAACTGTCTTCGGAGGTAAATTCTTCAAATATTTACATTGTCATCAGTGTCACAAAAATAGGAGAAAGTAAATGAATGCAAAAACAGACTACTAGATAAAATTTTCATAGAAAATTAACTAATCAAGGAAAGAGTTAAAGCTGTAGCTTCTACGGATTCCTTTTTTATAAAGGCTGCATTGATCTATATACATGGCATCCTATAGAGTAATGCAAAATGTACACAGTATAGCAGTCCTCTCCCCTAATTTGTCTTCTCAAATTAGTACCCTATCTACCTTTTATGGATCATGTCAAATACCAACATTTAAGAAATTATACATGAACCATTCAACTAAATACTTGTCACTCTTTCCTCTGTATGTCTCTTTTAATACTTGTCACAATATAAGGTTTCATGCCCATTTGGGGACATTTCTTACCACAAACCCAAACTCATGAGTTTAGAACACTTAGAGTTAGTTTACTAGGGATTCTTGAATATTGCCTTGAATTTAGTTGGTATATAACATATTTTGTTATGAACCATAATGTATATAACATCTTTCTGAGCAATTAGAATTTTATTTGTTTTAAATTATCAACTTAAAATTGGAAATATAATAAAAATAGATTTTGTTATATACTATACAATATAAATGGAAAGGTTAAGAGAAGATGTGTTTTCAATATATATAAAGATAATTCATGGGCGTGTTTAGGTATGCTCTTAATTTTGATGAATACAAATGACTCATATTCATGTGTATATGTTTATTCATATAACATTTATTATTATATATATTTATTTCAATGTGTTTGTAAATTTAAGTACACGTTTTTATGTGTGTATGATTTCTCCCCCAATTTCATGATGAAACAAAAAGATTTCATCAATATGTTTATGTTAAGGATCAGCCACAAAACAGTATTTGAGGTTATCATGTAACCTTCTCCCTTGCCTTCAAATCCTCTTATGTGTCTGTAATTGTGTGTGTGTTTTATTCTCATTTTCCAAAGGAACAAACAGATCCAGAGAACTGTAAAAAATGTATCTGAAATCATAGAATTAGTAAATGTTAAAGAACACTGCCTATCAGGTATTTTTAATATTCCTAATTGTGACTTCTTTTTGTTTTCTTAGAATTCATTTCTGTTATTGAACGGATCACTGAAATAAAGATCAGGAAGCAGCGCTGGTGGAAACAAATACTTTAAAAATTAACAGACCATCATTTAGTACTAAGAAGCAAGAGAAAACCGGTATTTCAACTTAGGGAAGAACTTGTCTAAGAATGGAGACAAGTGGGCAGAACCACAAGTCAGAAGAGCTGGCATTGACCACCCTCTGCAAGAGATAATTAAGATGTAGAGTAGAGATTAAGTAAGGATGTTACAATAAAAGTTAAAAACAGGTGCAATTTATAGGATATATAAAGAGTAAGAGTTTGTGCTGGAGGTGGTGAGCCGTTTCCACTACCGCTCTGCTGTTGAGCTTTTTCTTAACTTTGTAGAGCTTTTCTTTGTCTTTCAATAAACTCTGAGTATCTTAAGGTGGTGAGTGTCTTCTATTCCATCTCGGTTGTCCCGTTGGCTCTGCTCAGAAGCGAGTCACCAAATGAGAGACTCTGGGGTCCCTCTTGGAAGGCAAGTGGTTGGTAGCCCCATAGGGTGGCAACCAAGGCTTTTCTCTGTTCATTTCCTACAAGAGCTGGGCACTCTTGTAACAGGGAGCAGTGCTAGCCAGGGCTTATTCTGGCCTTTTTAAGTGTTTGCTGTTTGTTGGTGCTGTGTCTTTCAATGCTTTGTCTGACCACCCAAGAACCCTCCGTTTAAAGTTCAGCAAACTTTATGGCTAAACAGTCTGTTTTTGTTTTCATTAACTGTGGTATGTAAATTATTTTCAATGCTTGTAGACTTACATAATTTTAAATAGCTAAATGTCATCTTATTTATTGATTGATAATTACATTTAAACATTCTTTGATAATATTGATGCAGGACAAGGCAGCCCTACAACTGCTGCCTTGGCCCTGGCCGCGCTGATGCTGTGGCGGATGGAGGAACCAGCTTGCGGAAGGGCCAGACACCTGTGCAGAAGACACTGGTGCCTTGCTGTCTCCTTCCCGTGCTCTTCTTGCTGGTAAATTTCATGGATGGCGCCTTGCTGTCTGCTCTTCCTGCACATCTGACTGGTCAATATCATGTCAGTTTCCAGGGCCTGGGTCTTCATTGGACAGCTGGCT
>CAUYRH010020376.1:0-78219 GCA_963574655.1 Perodicticus potto | reverse complement strand
CAACCCCAAACTGAGCAGAAGAAAAGAAATAACCAAAATTAGAGCAGAATTAAATGAAATTGAAAACAAAAGAATTATACAACAGATCAATAAATCAAAAAGTTGGTTTTTTGAAAAGGTCAATAAAATAGATAAACCTTTGGCTAAGCTAGCCAGGAAAAAAAAGAGTAAAATATCTAATTTCATCAATCAGAAATGCTAAAGACGAAATAACAACAGACCCCTCAGAAATTCAAAACATCCTTAACGAATATTACAAGAAACTTTACTGTCAGAAATATGAAAATCTGAAGGAAATTGACCAATACTTGGAAGCACACCACCTACCAAGACTTAGCCAGCATGTAGTGGAAACTTTGAACAGGCCTATATCAAGTTCTGAAATAACACCGACTATAAAAAATCTCCCTAAAAAGAAAAACCGGGACCAGATGGCGTCACGTCAGAATTCAACCAAACCTTTAAAGAAGAACTAGTACCTATATTACTAAACCTCTTCCAAAATACAGAAAAAGAAGGAATACTGCCCAGCACATTCTATGAAGCAAACATCAGCTTGATCCCTAAACCAGGGAGAGACCCAACAAGAAAAGAAAACTATAGACCAATATCACTAATGAATATTGATGCAAAAATATTTAACAAGATGCTAACAAAAAGAATCCAACAACACATCAAACAAATTATACACCATGACCAAGTGGGCTTTATCTCAGGGTCTTAAGGCTGGTTCAATATACGTAAATCTATAAATGTAGTTCAGCACATAAACAAATTAAAACATAAAGATCATATGATTCTCTCAATTGATGCAGAAAAATCTTTTGACGATATCCAGCATCCCTTCATGATCAGAACACTTAAAAAAATTGGTATAGAAGGGACATTTCTTAAACTGATAGAGGCCATCAACAGCAGACCCACAGCCAATATCGTATTGAATGGAGTTAAATTGAAACCATTTCTACTTAGATCAGGAACCAGGCAAGGTTGCCCATGGTCTCCATTGCTCTTCAACATCATAATGGAAATTTTAGCCATTGCAATCAGGGAAGAAAAGGCAATCAAGGGTATCCACATAGGGTCAGAAGAGATCAAACTTTCACTCTTCACAGATGATATGATTATATATCTGGAAAACACCAGGGATTCTACTACAAAACTTCCAGAAGTGATCAAGGAATACAGCAATGTCTCAGGCTACAAAATCAACACCCATAAATCTGTAGCCTTTATATATACAAACAATAGCCAAGCCGAAAAAACAGTCAAGGAATCTATTCCTTTCACAGTAATGCCAAAGAAGATGAAATATTTGGGAGTTTACCTAACAAAGAATGTGAAAGATCCCTATAAAGAGAACTATGAAACTTTAAGAAAAGAAATAGCTAAAAATGTTAACAAATGGAAAAATATACCATGCTCATGGCTAGGAAGAATCAACATTGTTAAAATGTCTATACTACCCAAAGCAATATATAATTTTAATGCAATTCTTATCAAAGCTCCATTGTCATATATTAAAGATCTCGAAAAAATAATACTTCGTTTTATATGGAATCAGAAAAAACCTGGAATAGTCAAGACATTACTCAGAAATAAAAACAAAGCAGGAGGAATCACGCTACTACACCTGAGACTCTACTGTAAATCGATAGTGATCAAAACAGCATGGTACATCCACAAAAACAGAGAGGTAGATGTTTGGAACAGAATAGAGAACCAAGAGATGAATCCAGCTACTTACCATTACTTGATCTTTGACAAGCCAGTTAAAAACCTCCAGTGGGGAAAAGACTCCCTATTTAACAAATGGTGCTGGGTGAAATGGCTGGCGACCTGTAGAAGACTAAAACTGGACCCACACCTCTCACAATTAACTAAGGTAGACTCTCACTGGATTAAAGATTTAAACGTAAGACATGAAACTATCAAAATATTAGAAGAAAGTGTAGGGGAAACTCTTGAAGGAATTGGCGTGGGTGAATATTTTATGAGGAGGACTGGCCAGGCAATTGAAGCAGTATCAAAAATACACTACTGGGACCTGATCAAACTAAAAAGCTTCTGTACAGCCAAGAACATAGTAAGTATAGCAAGCAGACAGCCCTCAGAATGGGAGAAAATATTTGCAGGTTATGACTCCGACAAAGATTTAATAACCAGAATACACAGAGAACTCCAATGAATTAGCAAGAAAAGTACAAGTGATTCCATCTCAGGGTGGGCAAAGGACTTGAAGAAAAACTTCTCCAAAGAAGACAGGTGCACAGCCTGCAGACACATGAAAAAATTCTCACCATCCTAAATCATCAGAGAAATGCAAATCCAAACTACTTTGAGATATTACCTAACTCCAGTAAGATTAGTCCACATGACAAAATCCCAAAACCAGAGATGTTGGCATGGATGTGGAGAAAAGGGAACACTTCTACAATTCTGGTGGGAATGCACACTAATATGTTCCTTTTGGAAGGATGTTTGGAGAGTACTTAGAGATCTAAAAATAGACCTTCCATTTGACTCTATAATTCCTTTAGTAGGTATATACCTAGAAGACCAAAAAAATCACATTATAACAAAGACATGTGTACCAGAATGTTTATTGCAGCCCAATTCATAATTAGTAAGTCATGGAAGAAGCCCAAGTGCCCATCGACCCACAAATGGATTAATAAATTGTGGTACATGTATACCATGGAATGCTATGCAACCTTAAAGAAAGATGGCAACTTTACCTCTTTCATGTTTACATGGATGGAGCTGGAACATATTCTTCTTAGCAAAGTATCTCAAGAATGGAAGAAAAAGTATCCAATGTACTCAGCCCTACTATGAAACTAATTTAAAGGGTTCATATGAAGGATATAACCCAACTATAACACAAGAATATGGGAAGGGAGGGGAGAGGGGACGCTGGGGTGGAGGGAGGGTAATTGGTGGGGTCACAGCAATGGCGCATCTTAGAAGGGTACAGGTGAAATTTACTTAATGCAGAATACAAATGTCTTCATACAATAACTAAGAAAATGCCACGAAGGGTATGTTAAACAGTTTGATCAAAACATTTCAGATTGTATATGAAACCAGCACATTGTACCCTTTGATTGCACTAATGTAAGCAGCTATGATTTAATAAAAAAGAAAAAAGAGAGAGAGAATTGGAGAGTCTACACCAGAGCCTCTAGAATCATAGTTTGTCTTCTAAACCTAATATCCTCAGTGCCTAGAACTCAATACAAGGCTTGTCCCTAGCACTCCATACTCTAAATAACATGTATCGAATAGGTGAAGGAACAATTACCCTGGAGCAAATGAAATTTAAAGACATTAACTTTAAATATAAATTTTCACCTGAGATATTGAATGAATGTCAATTACTTTTTCTAAAAATAATATTAACAATAACATGGACTCATAAGAAGTGATGAAAGAAAAATTTAACTGAAAAAATTAGCTTCACGAGCAAACATGTTTTAAAAAATATTTTCATTTTTCCATTGTAACAGTTATTATTTTATTCTTTTTTAAACTCTTGGCATATTCTCTGGATGTCATTATGTTCCCGGACAAAATACTGAAAATCTATATTAAGGTAATATGTCTGTGCGTGTGTACAGTTTTTAGCCTTCACTTTCTAATAATACAACTGTTTGATTTGGACAGATGGGAGACTTCCTTTTTTTGCCTTTTGGCCACGTTCAGCCCTGATTTGTTAGTGTTTGAAATTCTGAGAATATTTTACACACGTTTACAAAGAAAAACATTTGACCTCTGATAAACGAATGACGAGCATGATATAAACGCTTGGGGATGATCCTTTAGGATCTGTGTAGAGACCCGCACATCTGTCTCCAGCTGTGCGGCGACTCAGAACTGAAATGACTAATCCCGGTTTGGCCAATGTCAGTAATTATTTTTACTGTTGATCTGAAGATCAAAGGTTATTCCCAGAAAGTATGGACAGGGCAATGGACTTTGCCATCTGACCACAGTAGGGATTTATGCGAGCTTTCATTGGGCTCGTGGTTAGCACATTAACCTGGTGCTAATGCACACGGATGACAGCAGAAGCATAAACAGACTTGATGTGATATTAATTCTAATTGGCTTAAAGTAAATTAATCTACTGATTTTGAATCATCTTCACGCTTTTATCTGGACTCAAATTCTTACCTGAAGTGTTAGGAAAAGCTTCAGCAACTACATCACACTTTCAAAAGAGAGTGTATAATTCTATGAATTCTTACTGGTATTTAAAACTTTCCTTTTCTAATCAATTTGCACTGAAATTCTTACTTCAAAGAGCTTCTGTGAGTGAGGTTAGGCTAATTTTCCAAAGGTTTGTATCACTATTAAATTCATGCAAAATCTTAAATATGTAAATTTTTCAATATCATTTTTTTTTCTTCCCACCCAAGGGAGAAATCGCAGGTGGGGAACCACACTCATAGAAATTACACCCACTCCTATCTCTACGCAAACCATCCCGGCTTCTATAGAACTTTTGGAAGATCGTGCTGAAATCCTGCCAAAGTGCCATATTTCTCACTGTAGTAGATCCATAGCTCAGATAAATAAGGTATTAATCTCAAACGCAAATTTAGTTTTGGATTTGTGCGTCAGTCTCTTAATTATGGCTAATTTCTATTGTGTGTCAGACACCGAGCTAGACATTTAACATACGTTATTTGCTCCAATCCCCAAAATTCAAGGTGGGTTTTATTATCCTCATTTATAGATAGGTAATTCGAGACTCCCTAAATTTTCAATAAAGGAAAAGATTATGGAGTTTGTGTGCCATACAATTTAAAATCAGTTCTTTATAGGATATACAACATTACCTTTGAATTAAAAAGTTGATTTTAATACTAATTTCTAAAATTATTCTAGGCTAGGAAACTTAGTATATTCTTTCATGAATCTTTGGATTTTGGCCATATCTTTCCCAGAGGATGGAATTTGTTTAAATAGGCTTACAAATGAATTTTAATTTGGGGGGAAGATATTTCTTGAGTCTGAATAAAAATTTTCTTCTTAATTTTATACCTTTCAAAGCATTATTTACGGAAATTCGCTAAACAGGCTCTCAGTAAATTAAATAAATGTTTATACAAGAAGTAAAAATGCCTATTGACTTTAAAATAAGCCAAATAGTTAGAAACCCAGTTAACATTTTCACCAATTGTTTACATGGAATGGATAGATATAGACACAGTTTTTCCTCTATTATTTATTCTTTCATTCACAATTTTAATCTCTCTCCTAAAGAGTTTTCTTTGTGAGAGTTTTATTGAGTTTGTTAAATCCAATGAAGTATTTTAATTTTGATAAAATATGCAGGTATATTGCTTGAGAAAAGAGGTTGTGGGGGGTGATGACAATGGAAACCAATGATTTAGATAGAAATGAGGCTGCCATGAAAACAGTGTTTACCATGGAACACCCTTCCTGGTCTAATAACTTACTGTGTGGTGTGAGGTGGCTCCCCAAAGCACCCCTTCATCTCCCATAACATCTTCTTTAGTTCAGAAAACATTTCTCTAGGCTAGGTGCAGCAAAAGCATTCGAACTCGTTATTTACTGTCCACTTTTTCTTCTTTGTTTTCCACACTGCAGACAAGTAATAATATGGCATATCTTTTCATGTCCCTTCCTGCAGAAAAATCTTTCAATGATCGCCCAGTGTCCCTAGGGTAAAGAATAAATGCTTTCGAATTGCTGATTGGCCCCTGTCACTTCTCCAACCTTATCTAGCTTGTTTACTTTCTGCCTGTGAGACTATCTGATCTTTCCGTTCATTGTATGAATCATTCCTTTGGGTGTGAGACCTTTATGCAAGTAATTCCTTTCTGTCTGTAGCCTCAACCCAGTTGAAACCATCATAGCCCAAGGCCACTTCATTGTAAACCTCATAGTGCAAGGATACTGGGTCATTTCAGGATTTTCCGATGTGCCCTCACCTTTCTCTTTTGAGAAAAGGGAGTAAAGAAGAATAGAGAATAAGTAGAAAGGACATAACTCCTATTATTAATTATCAGCTGGGAATTTTATATGTATTAACTAATCGATCTTTGCAATAACTCACACAGGCAAGTGGTTTTATATGTAAAGAAATAAATCTCATATTGATACAATAACTTAATCAACTAGTAAGTAGGAGAAGCAGGGTTCAAATCTAAATGTCACCCTAAATCTCAAACTTCAAAGGCATTCTGCAAGATAGCTTTTAAAACCCAAATTGAACAAGGAAAAAGGAAAATTATCAGTGTCTATGTTTAGGTGGTATATCTCATTTTTATCTCTCTCCAATATTTCTTCACTCCAGTTTTCTTTATAATGGATTATTTAAGTGTGCTCCACCGAAGGAAATTGTATTAGTCACAGCAATTGAAACAGAAGTCTAATTCAGTGGTTAATGTCCTGAACTGTGGAATCAGAAGGCTGGATTCAAAGGTGCCTGTGGCATTTACCTGTTATTTGTCCTTGAGTGATTTGCCTGCCTTCACCATGCTTCAGTTTCCCAGCTGTGAATTAGGGATAATATGAGTGTGAAAATTACACAGTGCACACAAATGGGTAGATAGTGGTTGCCACATAGTAGGAACTAAGTGTTTTAAACTTTTATTATTTAGCGAGAGCCTGAGATATGCAGTGTACTATTCAAGACATTTTTTATATTCTATACCTTCTTATACTTAATCTTGACTCCATTTTCCCTTCCTTTACTACCTCTACAAATGCCAAAAATCTCTTATTATGTTCCACCCTCCAGAAACAAAGTTGAAAGAAAACAAACTAAAAAATTGATAGCTTTGTGTCCTTGAAAAAATCAGATATCCAGACATCAGACCAAGATTGGCAATGGTTCCAAGTAATTTAAAAATATTCTCGAATGACTGTTGGTATTTCCTTTCGAAAATGTGAGCACTTTTCAAATCAATAGCTCGTTATTATTTTCAAAATTTCTGCTGTGAATATTTTAAACTTGCTTTAGGATCTATATTTACCTATGAATCTTAAAAATAGGTACAGTTAAATATCGGGAAATCTGAAAGACACCATCACATTTTTAATTAAAAAAGAAGGCCTGGTAACAAAGCAATCTACCTGAACAGTTCTTGGAGAAAGGCATTGGTACCTGGAATGAAGCTCAAAGGCAAAGTTCAAGACAAGCAATAGCAGAGGTCTTGGTCCACCCTTTGAATGGACCATTAAAAAAGAAATACTGTGGCTTTGTAGGTCAGCGTCAGTTTGAAGCTAACTTCAAAGGAGATTAAAATCATCCAAGCAAAATGTCACCTATTGGCATGTAAGTGAATTAATAATATGATGAATGTGCCTATCTGTGTGTACTTAAAACGGGAGCTGACAAGGACCTGCAAGAGTCTAGGAAATAACAGTCTGCACGTGTACCTTTGTACTTGGCCTTCCTACTTCAGCTTTTCCAGACTTGGTGGTGCAGGTGCTTCCACGTGTCCTTACTCTCCCTGGAAGTCCACATCTCCTGGGCCCCAGGGCTCACTTGTTTCTCCTGTTGACACATCTCCCGCCTTCCCACAACCTCCCTTGCCTGCCTTTATCTCATTCTTTTAACTGGCCTCTCCAAAGTACTTCAAGACTTAGCGAGGAGAAGACACTGATCATTACACTTAAGGAACTCAGACTTTTCAAAATAAGAAGTGTGAATTTGGCTCTGTGGTCGCTGTTGAATAGACGGGTAGTGTTTGAAGTTCTACACTGGGGCGACACGGTGGGAGGAGAGAAGGGCCCAGTGGGATGAGGGCTGAATATAGACCTCCATCTAAACTTCACAATGATTTTACAATAAACACATTAATCATGGAACTTTTCACAGCAATAAATGGATGTTTCTTTTCTCTAAAAAGAAGATGGGCAATTCACACATTGTTTTTTCCAACTCCTTTAAATGTGGTAGTGAGTGGCTTTTTCAATGCTTTTAATTTGGCGGTAAAACTGCATACATTCTAAATAAAACACGGTAAACAGACCTTTAAAATAACTTGGAAAAAGTTTAGGGTAATTTCTTTTTCTATTACTACTTTCGTAATGTGGAAAACCTCGTTTCTTCCGTGACGAACTTTGACTACTGTATTGCTCTAGGAACTATGTCAAAGGTTAAAAGCTATGAGACATGATTATCTCAAAGATACCAAAAAAATGTGCATTTTCGAGCCAATTAAAAATTATAGGGTCCAAATTATGTTTACTGTAGAAATCCTTTTTATATTGGGGGGGGTGAGAAATGCTTTCAATGATATTTGTATTGTGTTTCTGGCTCACCAGAAAATGCTGAGTTTGGTGCAGTATGCGGAGAGAATGTCTTGGTTAGAGTCTCAGAGTGAGAGGGGAAAGACTGGATTTTATTGAGATTCTGAGGTTTCGTTTAAGAGGGCAATGGTAGGGGCCGAAAGTATGGCAGGAGGGGAGCTTGATTAGTATTGGGAAACTATTGCAACATAATAATTTAACATTGCACAAATAGCAAGGTAAAGATTTGGAGACACAGGGTTCAAACAGTCCTGTTAGGTTAACTCTCCATTCATGTTTTCTCCTGGGAACCTAGTAAGTCTTTTCAGAAGTTCCTCTGGTGAAGAACAAAGACAATCAATAAAGACGAAGTGATGCTAACGTAGGTATGAAGGTAAAATAATACTTTAATTTTAAAAATGTAGACTTATAGATTACTTTAAAGACAAATTTTCTTTTTACTCCAAGGAAAACTTTTATTGCAACTTTGTATCTGCCTGTACAGAACACATATATTAATCACATGAATTTCTTAGATAACATAATCATTACTCATGAATATCTGCAGGTATAGACTTGCTAGAGTCATAAAGGAAAAATATAGCACTTCTTTTCTTATCTTCCCATTTCTGTATTTTTAAAAGCTAAAAATCATTCTTGTTCTGGAAGACATTGAAAATATTTGAAATAATAAAAACCAAACAAAACCATTACATTTAATTATAGTTACTTATGTAGAACTAAATTGTATAGAAATTTACTATAAACACACTTAAAGGATATTAAATTAAAAAATAATTTCTGTTTAATAGGTCAAAAAGCTCAGGAAAAAGTACTTTTCAAATGCATAGAAAATGTGAGGCCACTATTTAAAAGACTTCTGAATTTATTTAGATTAACCTGGTTCAAGTACTATAAAAAGGAAAAAGACTAAGAATTTTGAAAGTAGGCTTGGCGCCTATAGCTCAAGTGGCTAGGGTGCCAGCCACATGCACCAGAGCTGAGGGGTTCGAATCCAGCCCAGGCCTGCCAAACAACGACAAGTACAACCAAAAAACAGTCGGGCTTTGTGTTGGGCACCTGTAGTCCCAGCTACTTGGGAGGCTGAGGCAAGAGAATCACTGAAGCCTAAGAGTTTGAGGTTGCTGTGAGCTGTGACACCATGGCACTCCACCCAGGGCAACAGCTTGAGACTCTGTCTCAAAAAAAAAAAAAAAGAATTTTGAAAGTACTGCGTATAGTTACATCTGAAATAACTTTTGAGGCATGAAGTTTGTGCATAAGAACGTCTATTGACTTCTAATATAATTTCACAAGTTATGTAGATTTATAAAAATATAATAGATAATTTAAAAATTAGAGATCTGGGGTTAAATATTATTAACGTTAACATAGAATTGAAAAAAAAGGAATATAGCAAAGGCAAGAGAGACAAAAACTAGGTAAGTTAAAGAAGGAAATAATTTGTTGTTCTAGCTTTAGAAAGAAAGCTTTCATAAAGAAGGAATGCTATCCACCAGAAGATAACATTGTACGTCATAAAAACATTTCCGGGTTAATTGATCAACCCTAAACGTCTTTAAATCAAATTCCTTTCACTGTAGTGAAGGAAAGACTAACACGGTCTTCTCCATCATTATATGGAGTCAGGACCCGCCTAATGTGGAAGCTGAGCAAGCAGTGTGAAATGCTTGAAATACCTCTAACAGAATTTATATCTTTTTGTTACACATTGCCCTCTTCAGAATCTGCCCTTTAAAACAAAAATTCTCAGAGGAGTCCTTGGCAAGGAGGGGATCACACAGCAACATGGGGCCTTCTGAAGCACTGAAGGGCTGTGAAAGAGTCCTCGGAGGATACGGAGAGACATTTTATTTGCAATAAATCTTTGCCTAAGTCTCTCCCCTTGTAAGCATGATGACTCAGGAGCTATTTGTGAGCTGACTGGGTGTTCCGCATTAAAAGTTTAACACCTACGGAGCAGGGGAAGGTCAGATGAGGCCCGTGTATCCCTTGAATTAAAAGAAAGAGCCTTGCTTTCTCTTAAATGCTTGCTAAACAGACTTGTTTCTTCATTTGTTGTGTCCAAATTGAAAATAAGAAATCAAACAGTTCAGGATTCATTTTTTGGATTAGAGGAAACTTTGGAAATATCCAGGCTAAGGAAACTTTTAGTACTGTTAGGAAGTAAAACTTTTTTTTTTTTTTTTTTTATAATGGAAATGCTTAGAGCTTTGTAGCTTTAACCTGGATAATAACAAACAGTTATGATGGTTTGGTACTAATTCAATAGTTGAAATGGAAAACAGAAAAAAAAATTACCTCAAGTTCCAAAGTTTGGGTGTTTCATTTTGTAAAATGGCCTGATACCATGTGTGTATAAAACCAGTTCTCTCCTTATGACTTATGTGGAGATGCAAGTCCTCTGTGAACTAATTTTTTCTCAATAGGAAGAGTACAGTCTTACAGTGATTGTCATGAACAATCCAGTCATTTCATTTCTTTCACCACCTGAGATTTACAGACAGCAGTTAGAAGTACAGTACTTTCCTTTCTGGCAATTTTGTCTTTAGATCTTTTAACCTAGTGGCAGCTCCTCCTCCTCCCCCGCCTTCTTCTTCTTCTTTCTTGTCCTCTTGAAATCCATGCATTTTCTCTATTGTTCCTTGCAAGAGAAAGGTGAGGTCTTTGTTTTTTTTTTTAATTGTCTTTATTATTAAATCATAGCTGTGTATAATACTGCAATCAAGGGGCACAATGTGCTGGTTTCATATACAATCTGAACTATTTTCGTCAAACTGATTAACATAGCCTTCCTGGCATTTTCTCAGTTATTATATGAAGACATTTGTATTCTGCATTTAGTAAGGTTCGCCTTCTAAGATGCAACGTAGGTGTGGCCCCACCAATTACCCTCCCGCCACCCCAGCCGACAATTTTTTGTGCGTAGTTCCAACTCTTTGTAATGCTTCCTCTTTCCTATAAAATTAGCTTTCAATACTTTCAAGTTGCTTTATGCAGCTGTGACTCAAGAATTCAAGAAGTAGAGATCAAATGCTGGCTTTTATTCTATGCATTTGAAAACTTAAGGATAAGCACATTTTTAGCTGGGTTTTCTAAATTCTTGGTCTTCTGCTTTAGGATATGAAAAAGATACTTGGGTTGGCATTCTGCACGGTGTATAATTTGGATCTTTGGTATTCTGGCTTCAGTTTTCATGCTGAGGATTTGGCATAGTAAGGCCAAGACCCCTGGCTTCTGTAATACTGGGAGCATTGTGTTCAGAATGCAAGAAAGCTTAAAAACATTGCTTTCATTATAATCGAAGCTGGTATAACAATCCTGTAGACATACTGTTTACATCCAGATTTATTTTTCCCAATACTTCTTTGTAAAAGGCTTACATTTTTATTTTGGAGATGGCTGAGAAAATTGGTTAAATGAAGTCAAGATGCACTGATGCCAGAAAGTTGTGTAAGCAATGAAATATGATGACTTAAAAAGTAGTTTTTGTTCCGACATCATCCAGGCTTACCACTTACGCTATTCACAATCATTGGATACTTGCCATTTTTCTTCTCTGCAGGAGGAAGAACTGGCCCACAAGTTTCCTCTTTATACATTTATGTGGGTGGGAAAGGAAGCCCTCTGGAAAAGTTGCTTCAGGAAAGGTTATTATAATTTCTGTGCAATTAGATTTCAATACTTACAGATAGAAAAATTTACTTTGTTTTATAAGTTATTTTAGACTGATTTGAGATGATAATTGAACAGCACACGGTAAAACTCTAACAAATTTTGTCACTGCTTAGGTGTTTCTTTAACACAATACTTACAGCAATGCTTTCCCAGTATTGCTGACACATATTATTCCTCACTGATCAGTATGTATGTATTCTGTTCTAAATCCAATTCTCTGGCACCAACTGGGCGTCCCACAATTCGATTTAATTCAGACACGAGGTACCCAGGGTTAGCACAGAGCCTACGAGCTACTAGTGTGAAGACAGGACCACATCTACTAAGGCATCAGCTGCAAATCTCAAGGCCAATAGGACATCTGACTGATGAGCTATAACATCAGGGGTTTCCATAGCTATCCTCTTGGGCTTGATAATTTGCTAGAATAACTCAGAGAACTCACCAGAAGTACTGTATTTGCAATTATGGTTTTATTATAAAGGACTCATACAGATCAGGAAGAGCCCAATGGAAAATTCAAAAGGTAGGCAAAGTCGGGAGCTGGGGCGGAATGGCGCACCTCGTCTCCATGCGTCCCCTGTGTAATCTGGGCACCAGCACATCAATGTGTTCCCAATGCAGAAGCCCTACTGAACCTCAGATTCAGAGTTTATGGTGAGTGTTCAATATGTAGGCGTTATTGAGTACGTCATGTGAGCAAACTCCAATTCCAGCTTTCCTGTCCTTACCAGAGTTGTGCTGGCCCAAAGTTCTAATCCTCTAAACACAATCATGTGGTAGTCTTTCTAGTGACCATCTTCCATCCTGAAACTCTCTGGGGTCCCCATCATGAGTCATCTAATTAATGTAAGAAAAACTCTCCTACTCGGGAAGTTTCCACCCAGAAAATTTCAAGTTTTTGGAAGCTCTATGTCAGAAACCCAAACCAGGAAAGTCATCCGATTAGTGATCTATAAGATAATGGAGAACAATCTTTTCTCAAGTGCCATCTTTTCTTTTTCTTACAAAGAGAATTGCAGTTTTCTTATGAGTCTTTAATTAAAACTTGTTTAAATTATGATAATAAAATAGAAAATTTGAATATAAACTTGTGAACTAGGAATATAACATTTTAATGTCGCAATAGCAAAAATCTTTGAAGAATGGCTACTACTAGAATACATCTATTACATTAAACATATCCTTTTTTATGGAAAATCTAAATAAAGTAAGTATATGAATTAGTGAAAAAGAATAATTTCTTCTTTCCATGTTATTTATTACTCTCTGATTTACTTTCTGATGCTTCTGTTACTTGACCAATCTGAGTTATAAATACATCATTAAGTACATTTGGAATAAGCAAGAAAAGACTATTGGGTGTCTCCACTGAAAAACAGCATTATTTATAGCTCCTTCCCCTGGGTTAACTGATTCTAATTGCGTGGGGCTCTGTGCCTTTTACTCCCTTTGAGTAATTTCCTAACTCTCTAAATTGTACCTAATAGTGGGGCAAAATACTTCTCTTCTGTGGACATGCAACTAAATTCTGTCAGGTGGAGATTTCCTGGCTGTACTATGTATAAAGCCAGTTTTGTTTCCATTTGCAAACTCATTGCAATATTCTTTTATAAAAAATATGTCTGTTCTTTGGCTTTCCCTTTGAGCAGGTGTAACATTTACTTCATATTAATAATGAGTATTCTTTATAGCAAAATATCTCAAGAGTGGAAGAAAAAGTATCCAATGTACTCAACCTTACTAGGAAACTAGTTTATAGCTTTCATATGAAGGCTATAACCCAATTATAGCACAAGAATATGGGGAAAGAGGAAAGGCACGGGGGGAGGAGGAAGAATGGGTAGAGGGAGGGTAATTGGTGGGACCACACCCACCCGTACATCTTAGAAGCGTACAGGTGAAACTTACTAAATATAGAATATAAATGTCTTGGCTCAGCACTTGTGGCTCAGCGGGCTGGGGTGCCAGCCGCGTGCACCTGAGCTGGCGGGTTCGAGTCCAGCCCGGGCCAACCAAGCAACAATGACAGCTGCAACCAAAAAATGGCTGGGCATTGTGGCAGGCGCCTGTGGTCCCAGCTACTTGGGGAGCGGAGGCAGGGGACTCGCTTGAGCCCAGGAATTGGAGGTTGCTGTGTGCTGTGATGTCACAGCACTCTATCCAGGGTGACAGCTTGAGGCTTTGTCTCAAAAAAAAAAAAAAAAAAAAAGAATATAAATGTCTTAACACAATAACTAAGAAAATGCTATGAAGGCTATGTTAACCCGTTTGATGAAAATATTGCAAATTGTATATAAAACCAGTACATTATACCCAATGATTGTATTAATATATGCAGCTATAATTTAATAAAACAAATTAAAAAAGGAAAATTAATAATAACAAAATAAAAAATAGTGAGTTAAATAAAACATTTTACAGATGCTGATTTTATGTCTGTATGAGAATAATAATTTTACCTATAGGGAGAAACTCAACCTTTATCAGAATTACCAAGAGACTGATTATACAACTTGGAAGAAAGGGGGAAAAAAAGTAAATGTTGTTAGTTTAGTGAGCTTCACACCGACCAGCAAGTCAAACCACTTTAGAAAATCTGTGTTAATCAGTTTACTAAATAATAATAATTATTTTGTATTAATTGCTTAGTTCAGTCATTCATGATCATTAATTTGTTAATATGATTATAATTAGTATTTGCTCAATTAACAAAATACTTAATTACTAGCAGGTTTCATTTAAGATGTTGGTTAGAAATACATTTATACTGAAGAGTGTCTTATAGAAACAAAAAGGGTCCTGTATGTGACTACCCTGTTAGAGACAAGACATAACATATTTTTAAGGAAAATCAACATTTCTAGTTTATTTTTCAAACTGGAAGAGGGGAGATGGCATAACTGAGATGAAGAAGGCTACAGATAGGACTAGAGGTGAAAATCAGATATTTGGTTAGGCAGAGTTAGTTCAAGATGTTTATTATGCAGACATCCAGGAGGGCAGTTCATTCACATAATCAGACATCCGAGCTTTGAATTCAGTAGTAAAGTCTCTGTAAAAGTAGATCTTGGGAACTGCAAGTGTTTATGTACAAAACCAGCAGACTGGATGAGATCATTGAGAGAGTCAGCGTAGATGGAGATGGGAAAATAAAGAATGAATTTCTGTGATCCTGTGTATTAAGCGTCTGGGGAGGTGAAGTGGTGAAACTAGCAAAGGAAGCTGAAGGACGAGCCAGTTAGTTAAAAGACAAAGGAAAGGCACTGGTGTCCTGGAAGGCAAGTCAGAAAAGTTTTCCAGAAGGTCAGAAGTGCTGAGGGATTTCCAAGACATGACCTGGAATTAACCACTGCGTTTACTGCAGGCCATTATTACCCTTAATAAGAAAAGGGCAAATACCCCTTTGGAGTGGCTTTAAAAGAGAATGAGAGGAGACAAAAGTGAAGATAACTCCCTGTCCTAACTGAGCTTGTTTTTGTTTTTGCCTCCTGCCAGACTTCCCTGGAGACAGCAGCTCGTGTGATCAATGAAAAGTTAAGTACTGAGAACTGGATTATGCTCTCACATCTCCCAGCGAGGAAAAGCCACAGTCTGTCTGCATCTGGCTGCTCCACTCTCTTTCTGAGCTTGCCTCTCACTCTTCTCTCCTGGCTTCCAGCTCTTCTCATGCCTGAAGTCCATGCTTCATGACTTTGTCCTTGCTCTGCCTTTGGGTGAAGTGGTCTTCTTCCCTGTACCACAGGCCTCAATCATTCCCCAAACATCATTCCACCGAGACTTTCTGACTATTCCATTGAAAACCACGGTCCTCTTGCTCATCCTCTACGTGGGTACTCCTGTTTTTGGACTCACATGCACTGTTATTGGGTAACATATATATATTTTTTAATTGAATCATAGCTGAGTACTATGGGGTATAATGTGCTGGTTTCATATACAATCTGAAATATTTTCATTGAACTGTTTAACATATTTTATATGTTTATCCTTTTATTGTTTTTCTTCCTCTTCACAAAGTTAGCTTTGTAAGAGCAGGGATCAGATTTATATCCTAGTGCATTTCCTGTACTTAGAACACCATTTGGCACCCAGAGGGCATGCTGTAAATATTTGTTGAATCAGTAAATAAAAGAGGTCCCCTTCAGCTCTGTATAAAATAAAATTAATCTCTTGTTAAAGTTCACACCAGAAAATTATGTCACAGACTATTTTAAGGTCATTAGGTGAAACATTTATGATCAACTTTGATGGCTGAAATATAAGTAACAATTAATGAATTTACTACAAAAGATCTGTGCTGTGAAGGAAATTCAAAGGTAAAATAAAAACTTGTTAGGGCTCTTTGAAATATACATACGTAAAAGGGGATTATGTTTTAATTGGAATATATTCATTTAACATGAAAAAGTTATTCCAACATATTTGATGATTATCTCTGCTTACATAAAATTCATAAACTATTGTGGAATAATATTTTTGGAGCAAACACTCAAGTAAATATTTTCTAAAAATGGCGATGATCTGAAATATATTTTTAATCATAAGGATTTCAGGCATAGAGAAATATTACTGAATTATCTTACAACATGTAAAACAAAAAATAATAATGGTGTTATAGGAAATTACAAAGATTCTCATAAATTAATAAGAAACACTGAAAAAATAGATGAAGACTTTAGCAAACTGTATAAAGGAAACATTAATGACTAATAAAATATTGATAAGATTCTCAATTGCCCTAGAATTCAGAAAGTCTTATTTAAAAAAATGGCATATTACATCATACTTTGAATCAATGGATATTTAATGTTTGGAGATGCCAAATATTAGTTAAGACAGGGAAGAAAACTCTTTTTGAAGGAATATAAACCAATACAACTAATTTGACTACTTCTGCAAAAACTGAAATATCCATATCCTATGATACTGCTTTTCAATGTTAATAAAACATGGAAATTAAACGGATTTGGTTATAATTCTAGGGAGGTTAAAAGTGGAGTGTGTTTGGAACCAAGAAAAGTATAATCTTATTAACTGTGTTGTAGCTTATTTGGAGATGAGCCAAATCTGTTTTAAGAGATGATAAATGGAGCCTATAAATAAGAAACTTAAATGTCAAAAAAATATTAATTTGCCTTTAGTATTTCCCATGAACAAAAGATGATCAGTTGGAATAAACTGAATCACTCAGCGGGGTCTCTCGACCCCACAGGTCTCTCCATCTTGGCTGTATGGACTTCTGAGCTGGGTAATTCTTTGTCAAGGGAGGCTGGGTCTTGTCCTTGTAGGATATTTACCAGCATCGGTGGCTTCTACTAGGTATCAGTAGTAACTCTGTTGTGACACTAAAGATGTCTTCAGGCAGTGCCAAATGGACTTGGGTGGGGGTGGGAGTGGCGGGGAGGCTGAGTTGTTGCCCTGTAGAGAGAGTTGCACTGATCAAATGCTGGGATCCAATTCTGACTCCATCAGTTGGCATTTCTCCTAGGGTCTATACTGTTTTCTGATGAAAATCTGGTTTTTTGACTCGCAAAGCCTGAGACCAGAATCTAAAAGTAATGGACACATCCATAGATGGTCATCCTCTGAACTCCTGCCTGCATGGCTGGTCTTCCTAGACCACTTCCTTGTGCAGTAATCCTTTAAACCGCAAAAACAGCCAGTAAGGTTTTAACATACTCAGTCCCTTGTAGGAATCTGATCTAAGGAAATGAGCAGGAAATGGGCAAAGATTTATGTGTCAAAAATTCATTGCTGTGTAATTCACAATAGTGATAAATCTCTTTCTACCGCTCTTTAATTCGAGTGATAGAAATGCAATTTAAATCTATATAAGGAAAGACAAACAGAACAAAACAAACACAAAATGAAGCGTGAGCAACATATTTGCATAATTGATAAAATTATGAGCAGGGTAGTGGGGAGCACAACTGCATCCAGAAACCCAAATGAAGCCAAGAGACTTGTCTCAAGCTGTAGCTGAGGATTCTTAAAGAGTGTGGGGCATGAATACTATTGAAAAGTATTTTTAAGTCACCCACCATCCGGGGATAAACTAACAGTTTTCCTTCGAGGCTTTACACATGCTATTTTATATATACATAAAACCCCAAATGGACATACCCATGCATGGGCATACATAATTATTTGGAGAGAAAACTGTGTATATATCATTCTGTAGCCGGCTTTTGTTACTTAGCACTGTTTTAATAAACATTTTTCTTGTTCTTGAATTTTATTTGAAAATGATGTTCAAGGCTCGGCACCTGTGGCTCAACAGGCTAAGGCACCAGACACGTACACCTGAGCTGGCGGGTTCAAATCCATCCTGGGCCCACTAAACAACAATGACGGCTGCAACTAAAAAATGGCCGGACGTTGTGGCGGGTGCCCGTAGTCCCAGCTACTAGGGAGGCAGAGGCAGGAGACTCACTTGAGCCGAGGAATTGGAGGTTGTTGTGAGCTGTGATGCCACGGGACTCTATCCAGGGTGACAGCTTGAGGCTCTGTCTCAAAAAAAAAAAAAAAAAAAATTAAAAAAAAAAAAGAAAATGATGTTCAAGTAAAGTATTCTCTACTTTAAGGGCTTTTCAGTGTTTCACTACTGTAAAACTAAATACATGCTGAAATAAAAATACAGGACGATTTCCATAGTTGGCCACCTTCTCAAGTTGGCCTAATCTTTGGAGCCTGGACGCGCACCACATGTGTGTGTTAGCACAGTAGGCCTGGTTCCTTACCCAACTCTGTTGACCAGTTTGTTACAATGTCTTGGGTGGTCACCTTACAGAGGGTCTACTGTAATCAGAAACACATTCTTATTGTGTCCTAGAACAAATGCCAAGAAACAAAATTAGTGAATGGAGGGCTTGGTATGTCTTTGAGGTTCTTCAAAACAGCTGCCAAAGTGACTTTGAGAAAGTTGTTCTGACTTATACTCACATCAGCATTGTGAAAAATGATTTTATTGCTATAAGTCTTCTAACATTGAGTATTCCAACTTACAAATACTTTTGCCAATTTGACAGATGCTTTAATTTGATTGAATAATCCTTCATATGTTTATCATTAATTTTTTACTTCGTAATTTGAGAATTTCCTAAGCCTATCTTTACCAATTTTTATTGGATATTTTTCTTTTTCCTCATGAATGTAAAAGAGATATATATTTAGTAAATTTATTATTCCCCTATTATATATGCTGAAAATATTTTCATGCTAATTTTCCCTTTGCATTTAATTTTTTAATATTTTGTTACATTATAACTTTGGGTTGATGGATGGTCAAATTATCACTATTTCCTCTCTACTGGCTTCAGTCACTAAAATCCATTTTCACATGTGGACATTAGTATACCTGAACTACCTGCATCAATCTAATTTCAATCATGCCCCCTTTCAGCTTCCCTCTTACTCCCTTTAATTCCCCAACTCTAGTAATTCTTCCCTGTAGGACTTTCTATCCACCAACCCTATTTTGCTCTTTTGTATCTTCCCCAAGTCCTGATTTTCCTCCTTACTTAGGAAAGATCCCAGAAGCACAACAAATCCCTAGATTATGTCCTAAACTCTTTTGGCCCTCTTATTCTCCCTTTTGCTTATGCAATAAAAAACAAACCCTGATTTAATTCTACGTTTGATTTGCCCCATGAACCAATAAGAGGAAAAATGTGGTCAAGTTAGCTGGTTTCTTAATATGTTGACGGTTCCCATCCTCAAACGGTGATTTTGCTACCCTAAACACTTCTGTCCCCTTCAAACCACCAGCTGATGACAGTGCTTCCTATTTCACATTCTCCAACTGCCACCTGCCACCCTGTGTGCACCAGGATGCATAAGGAATGCTGACAAATTTCTGTTCCTGAGTATGTGCTATCTTTGTTCCCAGGGAAGGCCAGTGCCACATTCATTTGCTCTCACCCAGTCACTCCTCCCTAATTATCACTTAACTCCAGAGCCTGCTTCTCGTTACTGCTTCATAGCTGCATCGGAGTGGACAGGGACCAGATCAGACCTGTGTCTGCAGCAGAAATTAGCATGGATTCGGACACTACCATGCGCCCACATGGCTTGCTTCTTCATCATGTTCTGATGGCTTGCTCAAGTCCCTCAGTCCTTCTATAGATTCACAAAAATGCTAGAGCAAAGAAAGTGATGGGAGACATCATTAGAAAGATTGTCTTTCCTCACAAGGTCAATGTCATCTATTAAAAAGCATACAAGCCAGAAGATACTATCGCACCTTTATTACAAAGATCAAATCAATTTTTTAATTCTTTTCTATTCAAGTTAGTCAAAGTATTTTTCTTTAGCACTTGAGAATAGTTGAATACATTTTAAACACATAATGTAAACTCCTAAAGATGTGTTTCTGTACCAACCTTCTATTTGGTCTGAACAGTATTAATATAAACCAATAAACCAAATGATGTAGGTTCCAGTATGCAGTGAATAAGGGATAACAATTCCTCTAGGACTTTTAGGGAATCAGCTAGAAAATATTTCTGAAGAGATACTTGATTTCTGAGGTAGAAACTTTATTTCTATAATAGTAAATGCAAGGATATGCATTGCCACACTTAATCAGAACAAATTCTATTATACATGTACTTTCACACCTTCATCAACATCCTCCTTAAAAGTACACATGACTTATCAACCATGGCTAAAGTAAAAGTTAGACAGAGTCTTTTGTAACAGTAAATATGAAAGACAAGCAAAGAAGCAATAATAGAAGGTGAGTTTAGATATGACAATATTTGACTATTGGAACACATTTCTGGGAGACACTATACATTCATAAAGGCACATTCTTTTTATACTTTTTGGGGGCAGATCTCTATGTATTTTCTTCTAGTTATTTATTAATAATCATAACAACATGTATGAAATTCTTAATAGGCCAACACATTCTCATTAAATATATTTAGAATCAACTTGAACTTTAAAATTTTGAACTTGGTCCCAATTATTGTTATACATTGTAAAAATAATCTAGCAAAAGTTTTTATTTTTCTGCTAGAACTTTTCTATTCAGTCTACCGAACCTAGGAAGGTATTATCATGCTTCTAATTAGGAAGCAGAGAGACAGAAATGTGAATTTTACTTAAGGTTAGTCAGAATAATCAGTCGTCTGCCTTCCTTTCTTTTCTTCTAGGACATACTGGAAAGTGGGAGAGGGCTAATTCATTCCTCCCCCGAGGTGGATAATATGAAGCCCCTCATTCTCTTGGGCATATCCATGCTGCTTTCAGCGTCATCATGGAAAACCTCTTCTTTGTTACTGGTCAGTGCCTGGAGCTTCCAGACCAACATCCTAAAGAGATGCTTTTCTCCCCGAGGAGAAGCTGCAGCAAATTTGCTGTAGGGTACAGTTCCTTAACTTTGCAACCTCTTCTCTTTTGTCGCATCATTATCACTCAACATCGCATGGTTTTACCAGGCTTTTCTCAAAGGTAAACATAAGGAACTGCAATTTAGAGGAAGACAGTCCCTTTATTGTTAAGTTGCACTTTCCTGTGTACTCATGAGTCTATTTTGGGGGGCACCTATTTTTAATAGTTTCCTCCATTGCCAACTAATCCCCTGTGCGGTCCCTCCTAATATTGCTTTTTCCCCTAATTGCTACTGTGCCATATCCACCACATTTGGGGGCACCCTAACTTCTCTCTTCAAGATTGATTTTCCCTAGAAGTTATTGTCCTCCCATGATGAAACGTTAGCTAATCAGTCCAGAGATTAATGACTCCAGGACTTCACATGATTGGCCATTGAAAATCTAAATTCTACTGAACCAATGCTGAGCATGTAAAATTCCATCCTGCTAAGTTTCAGGAGACTGGAGCATAATTCTAATACTATTGACATTTCTTGACCAATGTGACTTTATGTTTACTATTTATTCTACCCCTAGTCCTGATAATAACAGTAGACTCTGCCCACATTCTCCTTCCCTAAAGGTTAAGTATTATTTCCCAAAGAAGTAAGAGTTTAATACAATAGGATAAAAAAAAGAGAATTACCTTTTTATTTCATTCCTGAAGTACCTTTCTCACAGTAAAAGCTTAATCCAACCTTGAGAAATGAGTGATGAACATTTATACAGTAAATTTTTAGGCTAAGTCTCAAAGCTTCCATTTTATATAGACAGAGAAGAGCTATTTGAATGAGACTGAGGGTGTGGCATTCTTAGGGAGGGTAAGATGACCTTTATCTACCAAATCGAAGTACCAAGAAGTCCTTTATGACCTTAGCAGTTCTCTAACAATGGCTTATATCGAGATCTCCTGGCATTTGAAGGCTTGGAACCAAATTTAATATGCTGCAAATATTCTGGAGTAATATGTATAACCTTATTAGCTACAAGTGAAGCACTTTTGGAGAAGGGAGAGAACAATTAATTTTTCCAGGGGCCTTAGTTTTGGAGAGAAAAATATGAAACTTCCTAGAAATCCTGTGCTCTGATTAGAAATAGAAAGGTAAAAGATTACTTAAGGAAACAAGAGGAGGATAAGTAAATATAAGAAGGTTACAAAACATATAATTGAGGTAAAAACATTTAGTTTAATGCAGCTAAAGAAGTGGTTACCAGCATTTGCTGGGCATGTGAATCGTCTGTAATGTTTTCATAGATGGTTTCTGTATCAAAGACCCAACAGGGATAAGGAGGTATAAAATGGGCCTCATTATGTAGATGATGAGTAAACTTTATAGGTACGTCTAATGCGTTTATAAAGATGAAAAACCTGGGGATAAAGGATTAAGTTAGCAGAAAAGATTTATAGCACTTCAGCCAACATCTAGATAGAACTGGATGTTGAAGAATGTTGAACAACCGATTCAAAAGTTTTAGACTTTGAAAGGAGTTTCACCTTTCTCTGTTTATTTTATGGATATATGCCATTTTCCTATTTTATATTGTTCTCGTAGACTCCATAAAAATGTACTATTAGTTTAACAATTTAGAATTTGTATCAACTGGCTACTTTTGTAGAATGGCTTAACCTATTTCCATCAAAACCCAATATTGTCCCACAAATATACTGATTGTTTTTTTTTTTTACCTCTGAAAACAAAATTCTACTTTTCAAAGATACTTTAAGAAGGAAAGTACTAACAGAATTAAATCTGAAGATCTTTGTAATGAAATTCTAAATGTATTTTCTAAATCCTTACTGCCTGGGCTAGCCTTTCTAACTTAAATATTTACTATACATGATAAGTAAATTTCACACTTAGAAGACTCTTAAAGAGTGGTGGGTAGAATACTTTTTGACAGTGACCATGTTCTGCATAACTTAAAATATTCAGCATGTGTGTGGGTATATGTGTGTATGTATACACTTACAGGCAGAATTACCCTTACAAATGACTTTGGCTTCAGATTTGGGCCACAGAAAAATAACTTCATTCCATAACCTGACACTTTCCACTGTCACAGGTTAATCTTCTATAAACTCATTTTGAAATGATACGTTATGGTTATTCTAAAATTCCTTAAGGTAGAAATATTTCCAAAGTATAAAATGTTCGTCGTGAGAAAACTAAAAGAACACGTTTTTGCCCCATCTTGAAAATTTGCTCGGTCACCAAAAAGCCAAAGAGATATTTTCTACAAAATCCTGAAATAATATATGGAAAAATCCATGAAACTGAAACCTCCACACCATAAATGCCATATTTATTTCTATAATGAGAGTGACCTCCATGTATAGAAGATACCTCTTTTTTTTTAAATTGTGGTTTGCTTTTATGAAGGAACACTGCGTGGTCTGTATTCTACTTAATGAAAAGCAATAGTGGGCCTTCCCCATGTGATGCTAAAGGGACCCGAGCTGAATGGTGTGTTGACATCAGATGAATGGGTGAGGCCACCTGCTGGCTCTGCTCTTGGCTGGGCAAATGATTTGCATTCCTGTGGCCTGTTGCTCGGCATGACCACTCTCAGCACTTCATAGCCCCGTGGCCTGTTTAATGTCATGGATGCCTTCCAGTCATGAAGTTTCTCTTCCATATTAACAGCAGCACACGATAGCAAGGGGGCCCATTCCATGATTTCTCTGCTCAGAGAATGATGGTTTTACTTAATTTAGGCCGCATGAAAGAAAAGGAAATGCTTTTCTACAGGCCGGATTAAGATAAAATACGTTTCTTCTTGACTAAAATCATAGCAGATTGTTTCCTCTTTCATGAAGATAATGTTTCTCATTTTAATTGGCAAATAATATGTTAGACTGAAAATATAAATCTGGACACTATTAATACACACAGGATGTTTCAATTTTGCTTCTTTAATTTGTTTGTCAATTTAGAATAAGTCACCCAAATGTGTTAAGATTAGTCTGCAAAGACTGTGTTCGTATTAGTCTATAAGCTTAAGGAACTTCATGTTTCAAAGAGGAGAAATAGTGGGCTCCAACAGAAGCAAAAGGGGAAAATTGTATAATCATAATCTATAAAACTCAGAGAAAGAGAAAGGTATAGAAGAAGAAACAAATCAAGCAGTTGATTTTAAGTATTTTAAAACATGTAAAGCTAAGATAATTTATATCAGTGGATGATGCATCAACCATGGAAAATTGAAGCAACACATTAACCCTACCTAGCACTAGTAAAGGTGTTGCCTTTATGCATAGAATCTATGCATGTTATTGTTAAATTTTAAGTTCTCAAGGTTTAATATGAAAATGGAAAATGTACACTCAATCCTGTACCTATATGTCAAAATAAATATATTTGATGAATAAACTGCTTGAAGTATTTTGTATATGTCTGTTTGGGTTTGAGGTACGATTATGAAATTGGGTCTATATTATTTAAGATACAACAAATGATTCATGAGGGAAAGAGCTCACTGCTTTGCAATTCTCTAAAATGTCAATAGTTACCCATTTGCAAAAAACTTAAATACAAATTGAGAATTCTGAGAGACCAAACATGGCGTTTTTATGTAACACCTAGTTGGATCTTAATATTGAATAATATCACCTGTAACCTACATTAAGTGTGTGTATATGTATATATATAAAGTATCAAAATACATAAATAAATTCAATACTTCAAAATATGTTTGTAATAATGTTTTTAAGTTAGTTACTTCCATTTTTCCCCAAAGGTAGCTCATATGAACTTCACCAATAATGATGTAATTTTTAAAAAGAATTTTAATATAATTGAGAAAATTATGTTGTGGTATTATTTACATTTATCCCTCATAACACTGTTATTCATAGCAATCAAATATATTTTTCAAGGCATTGTACATTTCTTTGATGAGAAATTATTTTTAAAAATTTTACTTTGTTTCTGGTCAATTAAAATTTAGTCACATATTTTTACTTTTGAAGCACTAAATGGTTTGTTTTACTTTCTAAAAACAAATAATTATAAGCTTGTAAGAGGTATTTTAAAAAGAAAGCTATTAAAAGAAAATAAAACATGAATGGCATTTGGCCATAGCAATGTTTTATTATTCTCTCTCGTTTAATTCTCTTTGTTTCACTTATTTCTTCATGGGAATTTGTTATTAATCTAGAATGTTATTCCATCATGCTGCTACAATTTTATTTAGCTTCCTGCGTGACACTATGTATTAAAAACAAATGAGACCAGTCTAAGCAAGAGCAAAAAAATCCTTGTCTCCACGATAAATAGAAAACTTAGCTTGGCACAGTGCTGTGTGCCTGCAGTCCCAGCCATTTGGGAGGCTGGGGGAGGAAGAGTGCTTGAGCCCAGGAGTTTGTGGTTGCAGTGATGATACCACCACTCTCTAATCTGGGTGACAGAGTGAAATCCTGTCCCCAAAATGGAAATAAAAACAAATAAATAAAGTAAGCTCTGTAATTGCCCCAAGATATGGTCTTGAGTTTCCAAGTCATGGTAGAAAGAAGGGGAGAAAGGGTTTATAATTTTATATCTAGCTAAAATATCTTTCAAAAACAAAGACAAAATAAAGATTTTTTTTTTTTTTTTTTTGAGACAGAGCCTCAAGCTGTCACCCTGGATGGAGTGCCATGGCATCACAGCTCACAGCAACCTCCAATTCCTGGGCTCAAGCAAGTCTCCTGCCTCTGCCTCCGAAGTAGCTGGGACTACAGGTGCCCACCACAATGCCTGGCCATGTTTTGGTTGCAGCCATCATTATTGTTTGGTGGGCCCGGGCTGGATTCGAACCCGCCAGCTCAGGTGTATGTGGCTGGCACCTTAGCCCGTTGAGCCACAGGCGCCAAGCCAAAATAAAGATTTTTTTAAAATTCCAAATCTGAAAGAATTCATCACCAGCAGATTCACACTGTAAGAAATGTAAAGGAAATTTTTCAGGCAGAAGAAAAGTAACTCTGGGTAGGATTACATATCTACATAAAGGATGAGAATTCCAGACATAGCAGCTACATGGGTTAATATATAATTTAAAAAAGAAATTAAACCTCTTTAAAGATAATTGACTCTTTAAGGAAAAATGATATCAATACATTACAGGTTTTATAACATGAACAAGTAAGATGTTTGAAACAACACTTTATAGTTTGAAAGAAAAGAAATAGAAACATATCATTTTAAGGACTTTATACCATATGAGAAAAAATACAATATAACTTGGATGTGACAAATACTACAAATTCTTCAGCAACCAATGAAATAGCAACTTATAGCTAGTAAGTTAAAAAACTGAAATCATAATCAGGGCTATTAATCCAAAGAAGGCAGAAAAAAGGGATAGGTAACAAAAATCAGGAAGAGGAAATAGAAAACAAATGGCTAACTCTAAGACATCATCTGACCCCAACAAGATCAGCCCACATCACAAAGTCCCCAAACAGCAGGTGCTGGCATGGGTGTGGAGAGAAGGGAACACTTCTGCTCTCCTGGTAGGTTTGCAAATAAATACAGACTTTTTGAGAGTAGTATGGAGAATCCTCAAAGACCTAAAAGTAGACCTTCCATTTAATCCTGCAATCCCATTACTAGTTATCTACCCAAAAAAGCAAAAATCATTTTACCACAAAGACATTTGCACCAGAAGGTTTATTGTGACTCAATTCATAATTGCCAAGTTGTGGAAGCAACTTAAATGCCCATCAATCCAAGAATGGATTGACAAATTGTGGTATATGTATACCATGGAGTACTCTTCAGCAATTAAAAAAGATGGGGACTTTATGTCTTTTATATTTACCTATATGGAGCTGAAATACATTCTTTTTAGTAAAGTATCACTAGAATGGAAAAGTAAATATCCAATGTACTCAATCCTAATATAAAATCGATACACAAATAATTACATGTTCGTATGAACAATAAAACACAAATATAGTCTAGTACAGGGCTGGAAGGAGGTGGGAAGGGAAGCGGGGAGGGGAGAGGATGTTTGGCAGAAGGAGGGAGGGAGGGAGGGCATGAGAAGGGATCTCAGGAAGTGTGCACATTGTGAGGGTGTGTAACACGCCCCCTGGGTGAGGGGCTCTTTTGCAAATGGAATTTTACTCTGGAAGTGAGAGCAATGTAACCTAAAAATTTGTACCCTCATATTAATTTGAAATAAAGAAATGGAGAAAAAGAAAATTCAGGCTCAAAAAGAAAAATGGTGGGGCAGGGTTAGATGATAAATTCAAAACCAACCAATGAATGACCACATTAAAAGTGAGTGGTCCAAACACCCCACTTCAAACACAGACTTTGCCAGATCAGAAGAAAAGAGACTCAACGACATGCCAATATGAGACACAGCTTTTTAAAACTATCAGCTTTATTCAAATATAACTCATATACCATATCATTCACCCATTTAAAGTACACTGCTAATGAATAAAAGAATGTTGAAATTAAAAAGTAAACTATACATTGACAATGTTAAATACTGAGGAATAAATCTTCTGAAGATGTGCAAGACCCATGAACGGAACATTACAAAATATTCCTGAGTGAAACTTAAAATATATAAACATGGCAATACACTTCACCGTAGCTTGGAAAACTCAATATTGTTAGTGCCAATTCTTTTCAATTGTATAGAGTCAGTGCAGCCCGTATCAAAATCTCTGTAGTCTATATTTTTAGAAACTGACACAATGATTCCAAAACTCACATGGACATACAAATGAGTAAAATAACCAAAGCAACTTTGAAAAAGCACCAAGTTCATGAGTGTTCATGAGTTCACATTTCCTAATTTCAAGACTTATAAAGTTGTAGTCGTTAAGACATGGTACAAGCGTAACCACAGGCAAATGGATCAGTGGAATAGAATAATGGTTGCAGAAACAGATCTACGTATGTACAGACAAGCGATTTTTTTTTAGACAAGTGATTTTTGACAATACAAATGCAAATGAAACTTTGTGAAGAACTGCAGTTTTTCAACAAAGGGTGATAGGACAACTGAATATCTATTTGCAAAACATGCATTCATTACACCACAAATAAAGTGCTTAAAATGATATAACTTCCTAAGACAAAAATCTTTGTGATTTGAGTTAAGCCAATTATTTCTTAGACTTGATACCAACAGCATGATCCATAAAAGAAAACTATTGATATGTTTTACTTTCCCCAAATTAAAAGCTTGATACTGTTAGGACAAGATAATAAAATGACTACTTAGTTAAGCTATTATTCAAGAGCGAGTGTGAAATAGGAGCATATTCAGACAAAGTAAAAATGCAAGTGGTTACTTCCTCCAGATTATCACTGAAACAATGGCCAAAGCATTATTTTGAAGAAGGAAATTGCACCCACAATGAAGGAATAGGAGAAAGCAAGAAGCAACAAGTTGTAAACACAAAGTAAATATTGCCTGTGTAAATTAAAAAATATTAATTATCTTAGGATTTGAAAAAAGTAAAAATAAAGTACTAAACCATAGCATTGGTTTAAGATATAGGAGTTAAGTGTTTTAAGGTGTACAGTGGCAAGAAAAAGATATTGATCAACTTCAGATTTTGTTAACTTAGAAAATGATTTTTTTGAGCAGTTAGTGAAAAATAATGATGTAATGTATGATATTCAAAGATATGTAAAGGAACTTGGAATTTTAATTCAAGAAAAAGCAAGAAAGGGATAAATAGGAGAAAAGGTATAGAAATAGTTTACACACATCAATTGCAAAAAGTATGTATAAATCAAAAACATCTGTTAAATGACAGTTTCTCAAGAAAAAAGTGGGTTGAGACACAGAATAAAAAAATTAACGGCAGACACAGTGATAAATTTTGTTATGCTATTTTCTTCATTTTGTGTGTGTTTGAAAACTTCCTCCCTGCAAAATGTTGAAAATTAAATTTTTCTCTTTATAATATTTTGTTATGAATTTTGAGGGGTAAGAACAATAACAGTAGATATATTGGCTTAAAAATTATCATGTTGTATTCTTTTTTACAGAAGAAATATCTAGAAAACACTTTATAGATTGTTTGAAAGTGAAAGGAAAGAAAGACACTAATTAAAGGGAAGTGACTATGGAAAAATTAATTTTTGATAGATTATAAAGTTAAAAAATGTATAAAGACAGTGATTAAAGATTAAGAAATAAATTCAACAGGAAAATAGGTTTCATTACAAAAATTACTTTACAAAAAATATTACTTTCCACACCAAAATCACTTTTTTTTTTCGAGGCAGAATCTCACTTTGTCCCCCGGGTAGAGTGCTGAGGCATCACAGCTCACAGCAAACTCAAACTCTTGGGCTTAAGTGATTCTCTTGCCTCAGCTACCCAAGTAGCTGGGACTACAGGTGCCACTTCAACACCCGGCTATTTTTTAATTGTAGTTGTCATTGTTGTTTGGCAGGCCCAGGCTGGATTCGAACCCACCAGCTCCGGTGTATCTGGTTGGTGCCATAGCCACTGAGCTACAGGTGCTGAGCTGAAAATACAATTCTTAAAGGGAGGAAAAAGTACTTGTCCTGCATTTTCCTGATCAAAGCAATCTAATAGTAACTGGTGATGTGATTATTTTCTCCTTCTTCATGACCACTTGAATATTCACTGAAAACCTAATCTGTACACCAGGGTGTACGTATCCAGAATATGGATGAGAGTAAAATAAAAAACCGACCTAAAGAAAACTGCATCCAAATAGACGATCGGCTCCCTTGAGCTTTTCCAGTGCACAGGTATCTTGGTAGGGGCATAGAACGATCAGGGGTTCACACCGGAGGGCGCTGACTTTCAGGGAGCTGATGTTGGCTGTTTCTGATACTTGGTGGGGTGAAAGGCAGTTTGATGTGCTGGTGAAAAGCCAGACAGCAAGACAGATGTGGTTTGTGTACTAAGCTCGTTGTTTACCAGCCCTGTGACCCTGAACATGTTCCATAAGCTCCCTGACCTGCAGTCTCCTTCTCTGTTAACTGGGTTGACATATCTGCTTTACGGAGTGATTGTGGGAACTAAATAAAACACACACACACGTTGTTTAGCAGAGTGTGATTGTGAACTGCAGTATGGTATTGGACAAAAAGAAGATACGGAGAAAATGGGAGCATTTATCCAAGAATTGGTAAAACTGTATTTAAAAAGTCTTGTTCTTACTTTTCTTCTTGTTTACTTGACATGATTTGTTTTTACTTACTCTGAGCTGTTCGTGATAATGAAAGGTTTTTAAAAATCTGAATTTCGAAAGTAAAGTCTTGGCTAAGTCAATTATAACACAATCCAATGGAATAATTTGTAACTTCACTAAACCTCAGTTATTTTATCTGACAAATAATGTAAATAACATCTACCTCACCGTGCAGATTATATGAGGTTGTGTAAATAAAATGCATTGGGCAGTTCCTGGGACAAAGCAAGCTTCCACTTCCTAAATTCATAGTCCACACATAAAAATATATCAAAGTATGTGCACATTATGGCTGACTTTCTAGTATAATTTATACTGTACTAGTACATTTATAATTTTTTAACATTCTTCTTATGTTTGCCAATTTTCTTATATTCATGACACAATCATGATTTTTATCTTATTTTATATTTTTATGATTTCAACAATTGCCATTGAAGGCAATCAATAAACCAAATAATAAAATTAAAAGAGTTATTATTTGGAAGCATTATCCCAAGCAAACACTCCCTCTCTCTTCCACAATCGTTTTCCTCATTTACTTGTCTCATAATATGTTAATATTTTTAATCAAGTTAATATTCTGTAACACTGGCATGTAATATAGATAATGATCTATAAATAACTTAATATAACCAATACAACGAGGAGAAAAAATAATATTTGAATGAAAATGAAATTGATATAAAAAAACAAGTATAAAATCCTTAAAAACTAATAAAAATATCTTTAGAAAAAGCCAAAATAGATTATGAAACTTCTCAGTGATGCTTCAAAATGACTAATTTTGGGGAGGCAAAAAGTGACCCGAAATTTCTTTCTTAGCAAATTATCGTTTTGATAAAAAATGAAAAATTCATTTACTGTTTTCTAAATTTCTTTCAGCCCAATTGTATGTCCTCATTGGGAGTTGGAGAAAATAAAACATGAATAATCAAGAGATTTGTAGTCCAGAGTAAATTAGAATCCACACTTAATTCTAAATCTTGAATGCTATGCTAATATATATGTTTTTGTTAAAAGCAGTAAAAAACATTTAAATTTTTATTGGGCATGAGAGTAACATCAGAAATATGATACTTAAGCAAAATTACTGTTGGCAGCATGGTAAATTGACCGGAAGGGACAGAGTTAATTGAGCTGAAAACCAGTATCGATGAACAAAGACTCATTTCGTGGTTTGTTTTATGTGTGAGGCCCTCATCTCAGGTTGGGTTTAAGGTGACAGGACTTTTCTCCTGGAAAAATCTGTTTTCACACCTGAGGGCTTTTCCAGATCTACTTACGGGCTTCTAACCTCATTCCCCATGGGCAAGGTCTGAGGAAAAGGCCTCTCTTTTCCATATATCCATTTCACATATTTGGATATTGAGTATAGACAAGGACAAGGGGTTTCACTCGAAAAATAAGACAACTGCTAAAACTCATTTCTGAAAAAAAAAATCACGTATCTATAGAACTCTGGTGTGCAGATGGACAGCCTTCAGTCCTACGATTTCATCACCTTTACTTCTGCTTTGATGGCTACTTTGAAGATATTGCAGGGTCACAGCGAATTGTACCAGTGTTTTATTTTGGCGAAAGTCAGTTTGATGATCGGCTCTGCCTGCAATTGGGAGCTAGAAGCTTAGTTAGGGAAAATATTTAACCTCTTCACAATAATCTATTAGGACACCAGAAGAAAGGGAGGTGATAAACCTTCCCTTAGGCTAAGGTGGATTGCCTGGAGCAGTGCTACTTGGGAGTGGTCCCAGGGTCAACAGCATCCATCTGCAGCCTGGACCTCCTACATCCGAACCTTCCCAAGACTTCCCTGTGATCACCTGACCATTACAAAATGACAGTCCTCTTCTCCAGAGAACACAGAGGACTCAAGTCTAGTGAATGAGATTTATAGACCAGTACTGGGCATATTAACAAGAACACCTCTACTTGGAGTGTAGACAATACCAATGATATTTAGCCATGTGTGTTGGGAATCTATGCCCTTCCTTTTCACCCTACTCTTTACTTCCACTTGTTTTTTAATTGATTAGTAAAAAATAAACTTTTAAAACTCAGTTAAAACCTCGTGTCTTTTCTTAGGCCATGTCTAAAGACAGTAACAAACAGGAAAGTCAGTGGGAATACTGGTTCTCTGAATGACACAAAGCCAGTTTATTATTTTTTTTAACTACATGACTGAACTCATGAGATGGCATCACCTGGATAAACAGCCCCTTCTCTCAGAACTTCCTCCTCTTTTGTCCTGCTCAGTAACAGTGGGCTCAGCTGATGTCATAGCTGCTGTATCTGACAATGTAGGTGCAATTTGACTATTACATCACTTCTAATCATTACAAATAAGTCGGTCCCCTTAACATCCTAAGTCTGGTATATTAACAATTTACTTTTGGTTTTCTGCATTACCTTTTTTTGATTATTTTGGGTTAATAATGAGATGGATGGAACCCTAAAGTTTGTGCTATTGACCTTTTCCTGTCATTAGTAAATTTACAAATCTTTGAGGCTATGTTTCTATTTTTAATTCACATAAATTATATTAGTAATAAAGGATTTAGAGGAGGAAGGTAAAGAGACCAGGAATGACACTGTCAGAATAAATATATTAGAGGTGTCATATATTTATTCCACTCCTTAATCTTACCTTGGTGATAGTTCTGGTTACTCAAAATACTAGCCACGGGAGCCAACTTCCTGACCTAGAATGGTTATTAATTCTTCATATGTGGTTGTTTAGATTCTCAGTTATTTACACATCTCACAGTTGACTTCAGCATGATTATGAGAATGTTCATGAATCTAGTTTATCAAACCATGCAGTTTCACTGAGTGCTCGGGGGTAAGTTATTATCAACATAGGGTCACTATCATTGCCGGACACTAATATTAAGTCTTTACACATGAGAGATGGGTGAATTGAGGCAGCCAAGATGCATAAAGTACAATGTCTCCTACGGATATCTCATTGGATAAATGTCAAAGGTAGGTGAGATGAGTGTAAATGGCCTTGGGAAAAAGAGCAAGGCCACTGCGATATTATCAGTCCTGGCTTGTGTTTTATTTAGTGCTTACTCTCAATGGACTGTAAAACTGATCTGTTAGTAGATTGGATCAAGTTATTTGGCAAAATGAATACCTTCTTATGTAATCATTTGATAACAGATACAAGCCTAAGTTAGGAATTATAGCATTCTATGACAGATTTAAGACCCACATTAATTGAAGAATGAATTCCTTGAGTGGAATCACCAACCCAAGAAATCTAAACAATGCTTTTGACTTTTCTAAAATAATAGCCCATATGTACAAAGCAGTTTTTAGTTTTCTTTTTTTTTTTTTAAATACATCTTGTGTGTTGGAAGTGTGACTTTTAATGGAGTAGATTTCTTCTCCTAATTTTTCTCATATTGCAAAGATTACTAAGTAGCTTTTGTAAAGCTATATCCCTTAACTCGCTTCTTATGTGGGCTTGATAAATCCTACAAAATAAGAATTACGTGATACTTTGCTAACATGCAGATTATATCTACCACAAAACGCTCTCCTCTACCATTATAACTATGTGCTAGCTGCCATTTCATCCAAGTATATGAAGTAATAAATAGGCCTCAAGTGCCAAGCAAACGCAAAGGCAGGCAAAACACTTTCTTCCCTGCATATGGGAACCATCTATGAACTTAACTTCGATCACAATATGTAGTTTGAACTGTTTCTATACTGCTTTTGTTAAGGTTTACTTTCAATCATTTTATGGAAATTGTGGACAATTAAAATATTTTGCACGCCTCCTGGGTGAAGGACTCAACTACTTCACCCAGGAGGCGTGCAAAATATTAGACCTAACAAATGCAAACAGTGTAATCTAATCATGGTTACCCTGAAATAAAAAATAAAATGAGAAGATAAAAATGTAAAAATACATTTTGCAAACTGGAGAGTTTTAGTATACAGTGTTTTTTTATTCAAGCATTTTTGAAAGTGTGTGAGGATTTTTACGACTGGATTTTTAAATATTGTAAATATTATGCTCAGCATTAGATCCCAGGCTGTCCCTGGATTGGCAACATACAGTTTAGATGAATGGATAATAGTGGAGGAAATGAATGAGTCGTGGAGAGGGGTATGGGGGAAAGGGAAAAATTTAGGCCAAACGGTTACTATCAGCACTTCCTCTTTTCAAGACTATTTCATGAAATTAGTCTCCACAGATTTTTCCTAGTGTTGAAATTTTGAAAGACATGTCTGATAGTCACACTGTCATGCCATGCCATTTCTCATAAAAAGGGTATGTAGGAAGGGGACAGAGGAAGATTGGCTACACCTCTCTCTATGACACTTTACAAGCTGAGCTGCACAGCATCTTGTGTTTTTGTTCATCTTTGCCTGTTTTTATGTTGAACATTAATTGAACCTAAGAGTAACTGTTCTGTGATATGTAGGATTTGACTTTATGCTCATTAAAAGTTTGAAAATGAGTGGTGTTTGGTATTAACCAGCTGTGGCCTTGAGTGATGAAATTCTAAAAATACGTGGTGTGCTTTCCCAAAAAGCATATGCCATAAGTATGCAGAAATAATCAAACACATAAGGCCAGCCTGTGGGCAAAATTGACTGTAGGTAGCCAAATAAGCATCTAATTCTTCATTCCAAAGACTGCAGTTCAGGAGTTGGAGATTTTGATATGTAAATGAAAAGGATTATATTGCCACCAATCTAAAAGAAGCAGCGAAATAAAAACATTGCTATTTTGTTTTCCATTCAGATGAAATAGAAATTAGCACGCATACACAATGAATAATGTAATTAAGGTTTCAATTCTGAAATGTGAAATGAAATTAAAGTGCTCCTATTTTATTTGTATTTAGATATAATAATCAGCGGATACATACACAAAGAATGATATAATCAAAGGTACATGGTCTGAAGGAGTCTCAAGGCTTTCAAAGGGTGATGTTGCCTGATAAAAAAGAGAGCCAGTGATCACCACTGTACGTGGTTGCTGCCTAAATTCCTTTACTACTCACTTCACAAGAAATAATTTCTATAAGGTATCAAGACAGCACCACCTTTAGAAAATAAACAAAATCTTTGATATTTTAGTCAGTTGCCATGTGGGCACTGAGACTAGAGAAGATTAACAATTTATTCCAAGAATGGAAAACATTTTATTATTACAGGCAGCCTTAGTATCAGTACATGGAGAAAGAATAAGAGAAAGGAAAATGTGCGTGCTCCCTTGTATTTTTTTTCACCTGTATACAAACATACAGTGTACTCTTGAAACTCCCTATAAATAGAGTTTTCAGTACATCCTGTACAACTGTCACTGTTTCCATTCAACATTCTACCTGTGTTTACATGGAACTTTAGATTTAGTTACTTTGGTCAAATATATTTATTTGGAATGCTATCAGATGATGTAACAACAAATACTTCCTGGCAGCGCCTGTGGCTCAGTGAGTAGGGCGCCAGCCCCATATACCAAAGGTGGTAGGTTCGAACCCAGCCCCAGCCAAACAGCAACAAAAAAATAGCTGGGCGCTGTGATGGGCGCCTGTGGTCCCAGCTACTCTGGAGGCTGAGGCAAGAGAATCACCTAAGCCCAGGAGCTGGAGGTTGCTGTGAGCTGTAACGCCACAGCTCTCTACCCAGGGCAACAAAGTGAGACTCTGTCTCTAAAAAAAAAAAAAAAAATACTTCCGAGGCACAAGTGAATGTTTTTGTTACCTTCTTGCAGAATGTATTGGCATAACTGGATTTTGGTCTTTTATGAAATTATTTAAACAGTATTTTCAAATACTAGCTCATAGATTTGTTCATTTTTCCCCCTACTTCCAAAAGAATATGGGATCATTATGTCAACTCAACAGATGTCAAATTCAATTGTTTTTTTCTTGCCATAGTTAAAACTTGCCTCCTCTACCTTTTGGTTAACTGAAAAAAAAAAACAACTTTTGAACATCACTCTCTTAAAATAAGTATCTCTTTCACTTTCTCTTTTTCAGTTCCTTTAAAAACCCCAAGCCCTGAGTTTTTCCTCACTGGTTCACTACCCACGCTGACTTTGCTGGATACAGTTCCATGGCCAAATTACCATAGCCTACATTTCTGTAGCTCCAAATTGAGAGTAGTTGTATAAAAACCACAATTTTATAGAAAAAATATGTTTGCCTAGTTCATTTGCATAATGTTTTTGGTAATTATGATAGCAAGGAATGCTAAATTTACAGATTCTATGTGATTTTTTCATTGTTTTAACAAATTGTATTACTAAAGTTAGTTATTGTTCAGGTGCCTGTAGTCCCAGCTACTTGGGAGGCTGAGGCAAGAGAATCGCTTACGCCCAAGAGTTTGAGGTTGCTGTGAGCTGTGACGCCACAGCACTCTATGAAGGGTGACATAGTGAAACTCTCTCTCTCTCTCAAAAAAAAGATAGTTATTGTTATTACTTACAACCTAAATGAAACCTTTTAAAATCATTCATTCATTTTTTTAAGAGACAGCTCTGTTGCCCAGGCTGGGATGCAGTGGTCATTCACAGGTGCAATCCTAGTGTGCTATAGCCTGTAACTCCTGACAGTCAGCCATCCCCCTACTTTAGTTTCCCAAGTACCTAGAACTAAGGCATGCATCAGCATGACCAGCAAATCATTCATTCTATTCATTCTTTTGTAAGCAATGGTTAGGAAAAGTCATGGAAGTAACTTGCTTTCCTTTTACACAACATCAAACCATATTCTTCTTCTTCTTCTTCTTTTTTTTTTTTTTGAGACAGAGTGCCATGGCTTCACTGCAACCTCAAACTCTTGGGCACGAGTGATTCCCTTACCTTAACCTCCCAGGTAGCTGGGACTACAGGCACTCTGCACAGCGCCCGGCTATTTTTAGAGATGGGGTCTCAACTCTTGCTCAGGCTGGTCATGAAATCCTGAGCTCAACGGATCCACCTGCCTCAGCCTCCCGAAGTGCTGGGATTATAGGTGTGCGCCACTGCGCCTGGCCCATTAAACCGTATTCTATAGAGTCAGTAAAGTCCTATGGAGTCAGGAATATATAAAAATAATGACATCTTGAGAATAATTTGATAGTGGTCACATGTATCAACATCATTACCGTCTACAAATAATACAACATGCCAGTAGCTTTTGAAGCAATACCTTTTGTTCCTCTGTACTCTCAGGGTAACTGAATCTCAATCCTAGTCTCTTTGTATTCATAAATGTTAACATCTTTTTTATACTACAGTAGTTAAGAGCATTGGTTTTGAGGTTTTGTATCTGGCGTTTAACATCTCTGATAACCACTGAAAATTTTGAATGCTTTTAAACCTCAATCTCTTAATCTCTAAAATGGCAAAAAACCAAAACTGACTATAACATCAGGGTGACTATGAAAATTAAATGGGATAAAACATTCAATGTATTTTGGAAAGAAATGAAAACATAATGAATATTATTACTAATCCTGCATTTATGTTATTATTTCATTTTTATTAGTGTCATCACTCCTGAAATGAGATCGCCACATAAATAATCTGGTGTTATGCATTATTTGTATCGAATCTGTAGCATATTAACCTTAAAAAGTTCAAGTTAACATTACTGCTTTCTAATCCTATTCACACGGTGTTCTCCTGCTCAAGGCTGGACGAGAAACCACAGTTTCCTAAGCCTGTGCAATTTCATGAAGGGAACGCCATGACATTCACCTTGACCTGAGCGGTGGGGACTGTATCCATTTGTTAATGCACTCATTCACTTTGAAAAAGTCTTTTTCCAACTACTAAGTCCTGGCCACATGTAACTCTCACCACCCCTAGACAAAAGTGGAGGTAGAGATTTGCCAACTTGGATCTTTCTCTCTTCTGGAAGCTCTGATGCTTTTTCTATTTTTTTTTCTGTATAATATATCCTATCTTACCCCTAATCTGTGGTCCCTGGGTTCATTCTTTGAATCCCCAAGCCAAGGACCTATGGAAGAAAGAAATTCTGGTAACACTATCTTTCTTTTTGCTTATTACTTTTTTCAATTATGTTAATGACCGCTTTATCTTTTTCCACAAGCATGTTGATTTTCACATGTGGTTTAAAGCATTAAGGTTTAACACAATATTCCAGCTTGCTATGACATTTTTATAATACTGCATCATTTACATTCATGTAAGTAGTTTTTGTCTTCATTTCATTTTTTTGAGTTTAATAATCGTTGGACACAGAGAGAGGACAATTACCATATAACACACATATTGCGGGCTGAGGATGGTAGGTGCACACAGCTTTCGGCATTACGTTCATTTACTTCTACACAATGCCTATAGTCTGAGTGTAGCTGGATTCTCCTCAAGCGGGAGACTTAGCTTCCTGATTCCTTGTGTATTTATACAAGAGCTGGGAGAAGACAGGCCTCATTCGACAGAGTTGGAAAACTCTGAGCTTCCAAACTGGCTTTAAAATTGTGCCGGGATGAGAAATATTTTATATTTAAACACTGATTCCATAGGAAGTTTGCATATCAGCATTGATATCAGCTAGAGTCCTTTAAGGTCATCACGCTAAATAATCTCTTTTTAGTTCTCCTGAGAAGGAGACAGAAGTGTTATGCAGTAGATAAACTCAGTAGTTAATACTAGTCATCAAATGGAAAATGTGGAATTCTTAGGTCTGATACATTTAGGAAAAAAAATTCAGTATTAGCGTATGTGAAAGTTTTCCATGTTAATTTGTAACATGCACTTACGATCAAATGATTCTTCTCATAGCTAAATCAACCATTTTACTTTACATGCAGAAGTGTTAATGGGTAATACACCATGGAGAGTCAAGTAGAGTATAGGCTCTTATATGGAGATGGTTTATGTGTTGTTGGAGAACTATTCAATTACATATAATAGTAAATCTAGTGTGGTACGTGCATGTTTGAATATTACTTCTCATGTTCGAGGCTGATGTTTAGGAACAAGGCACTTAGGTCACAGTTTGTTGCAAAGCATCCCAGTTTGGCTTTGTTGCTTTTTTTCCTTTATTATATGTCCTGAAATCTGGAAACAGGGTCCTTCATAACAAATAGTATATTTGACCTCTTTGGCAAGAAAATGCAACATGTCTTCAAGGAAAGGGAATGCAGCTATATTTGAATATAATGAAAAGTTTATTACAGAGGAATAAAACTTATAGGTTAGGAAAGTAGGGATAGTAGGTTAGGTATAAATTGAAGGTCCTTAAAAGGAATTAAAGGTTTGCTAGTTAGGCTAAGAATTTGAACATAATATGTACATTTCATTTGGTAGAACTTAAATTCATAAAATTAATTGATAGTATTCTAAAAAACACAAAGAAAAACATGCAGACAAAATTTTAAGCAATCGGAAGTTTTAAAGGGTAATATGGTATATTAGTTTCTCTTTACTTTCTTTTATATAAATGTACTTTTTAAGCATAATTGAGACTGTAAGAATTTTTAAAATTTTAAGATCAGCTATTTAAATGTGGAAAGATAATGCGTTTTCAAATTTTAAAATTTAAAAGATACGAAGTGATATATACTGAAAACTTCCATTTTAACTCTGTCCCCTCACACCTAGTTCCATTCCCAGAAGTAATCAATATCAGCAGTTTCTGCACCCACCCTCCCAGGGAAATCAAGAGCGGCACGTGCACACATACACACACACACAAGTCTACACAAACACGTGACCCTATATGTTAACATATTCTTCACTTTCTTTTGCACAGTATATTTTTACACTGTATATTTTGCATTGTTACTTACCTGGGTACCGGTAGTCCTTTATCAAAAGATCAAGTTGATAGAGTCTCCATCACTTGAATATGAATACGTGAACGATCTCAGTTTAAATTCTTATATATCTTTGCTGGTTGTATCCATTACTAAGAGAAGAGTGATGGTTGTTGAAGTCTCCAACTACAATCGCTAATTCTCCTTCCAGTTTCTATTTCATGCCAAAACTCTTCTGTCATGGCCGTATTAGTTTTCTATCTTTGGACAAAGAATTATCATAACCGCAGTGGCTTTGAACAACTTCCATTTGTTGCTTCATAGTCATGTAGGTCATAAGTATAGGAAAACAAGTGGATGCCCAAAGCAATGTCAAGTAGAGTCCTTTAGGCTTAAAGTATCTCTGACTTTGCCCACCAGCCAGCAATACTCTCAACTTTTAAAGGATGCATATAATTAGATTAGTCACACTGGCTAACTTCCCTTTTGATGTACTAAAAATGACTGAAATATTCTTTTTTGCATGTAATATAACACATTCATGGGAGTGAGATCTTATCATAGTCACAAGTTCTACGCACACTCCAAGGAAAAGAGATTATGATATACAACAGTAAAGTACATTTAAAGTCACTCTCACAATTGCCCTTATGCAGGTGAATACACATTTAAGTTTGACCCTCTTATTATAATTTCCTTCTTTATTCCTAGTAATTTTCTTTTTCTATGTCATACATTGTCTGATACTGATATAGCTACCATAACTTCCTTTGATGAGTATTTCCATCATCAATCTTTTCACATCCTTTATTTTTAATCTATCCATATCATTATATTTGAAGTGGGTTTTTAAATGATATACTATCGGGTCACGTATTTTACTCATTCTGATGATCTCTGACTGAATTTGTGAGTTTAAACTATTCACCTATAGTTATTGATGTGTTTATTGGTCATTTTGTTATTTACTTTCTGCTGTTTCTCACATTTTCATTCTTCTGCTTTCCCTTTTATGCCTTCTTTCGGGTTATTACATTTTAATATATCTACTATAAGTAGGACATTATATCTTTGTATAATGTTTTATAATTCTTGTTCTGGAGATTGTCAATACATCACTATTCATTGTCTTTAAGAATTAATTTTTTGCTAGTCTAGTTGGAATACGAAAACATTGAAACTGTATAGATTCATTTATTTTCTATCCTTTGTTTTTATTAATAGATGTCTTATTTATGACATGTATCTATACTGAAAATGCTATTAAACAACAATATGTGCCTTGCTTTCAACCATCATATGTTTAACAGAACCCAAAATAAATCAAAATCCATTATAACTCAGATATAAAACATTTTTGTTATTATTGTTTTATTTTTGATGTTTTCATATGTTATAATTTCTGTTATGTCTGAAGTACTATTTTTTTCAAAGGTGGGTCCAGTGGAATTGAATTCTCTTAGTTTTTTTTCCCCCCTGATAATCTGTCTATTTCCCCTTCATCAGTAAAAGGTGTTTTTGCTGGATATAGAATTCTGGATTGTGACAAGTCTTCTTTCTCCATCCTTTATAAATATTTCATCACTTCCTTCTTACCTCCATGTTTTCTCATAAGAAATCAACGATCATTCACATTTTCTGCTCCTGTAAGTAATATGTCTGTCTGAGTGTCACAATTTTCAAGAATTTTTGTTTTGCATTGAAATTTCACTTTCAGCAGTGTGATTAGGATGTATCTAAAAGTATATTTCATACAATTTATTTTGTTTGGGATTTAGTAAGTTTTCAGCTATTTTTAAAAAATATTGTTCACCTCTACCCTCTTTCTTCCCTGTTCCTCACTGTTTTGCTCCACCAACATTGTTAGATATTTTTTGTTGTTCCACACTTCCTTGAGGCACTATTCATTTAAAACCATTTTTTTTCTATGTGTTTTTAAGATTGGAAACCTGTCTGTTGCTCTCTCTGAAGTTCTTAGACTCTTTCCTCTGGCATTTTTATTCATCTAGTTGGTTTTTTAATTTGCCCAATTTTTATTTTTTTCATTTGCTTTTTCTGTATACCGTCTACTTATTTACTGATACTTTGTATTTTAGTATTTCCTTCAAGACTTTACTGATTGCTTGCTCGAACACTTTTCTAATAGCTGTTTGAAGGTTAAGGTCTTGGCCACGTGTGTCATCTTGTCTTTGGTGCTCATTGATCACCATTTACCACGCAACTGGAGATTATTTCATTCTTCATAATCCAAGTATTTTTTGATTATATGATGAAAATTTGGAGTATTATGAGATTATGGGTCTTATTTAAATATCATGAAGAAAGTTGATATTTTTGGTTCAGCAGGAAATTGGCCTGGTTTGTCCACAGATACAAACCTATCTTCTGTGAGCTAATTTTAATTTAATTCAGCTTAATTTTCAAAGTTCCATTGTTATTCAAATTTGTGTAATGTATGCATTGCTCACTGTTCCGTGTGGGACCTGGGAGGAAGTTTATCCATTAACTCAACTGGCAAGTCTCTGCTATGCTACTGATACTGATCCAGGCACGTGAAAACATTTAATGGGGTGGCCCTTTTGACTTCCTCTTTCATTACGGTTTCCTTTGTACTTTGTGGTTCCCCCGGGCTCTAGTTTGTGGTTCTTTGATTAGAAGCTGCCCACTTCTATGACTGTGCCATGCCTGGCACCATGTGGCTGGGGGACACAGGGAGGGGAGACAAGCAATGGAGTTTGTGCCCACCCTGTGGAAGACCCAGCTCTACCAGATGGTAGGGGAAGATTTATCTCCCTAAGGTTTGAACGTCACTGATTCCTGTTGTCACAGCGCTGCTGCTGCTGTTGTGGTCACCAGGAATTGCCTGGGGGATAAGTCAGGAGAGAAAACAGTTAAAAGGAAGGAGAGATAATATGTGTGGGTGATTCCCTCCACTCTCTCCAAGCTCCAGCAGTTTCCTTTCCTTTTTCCCATCCAGGCTTCTCTGGAGCTGCATCTCTGACCCACTGCTCACTTCTGGATTTGGGCTGCCTTAAGCTCAGGTCAGAAACACCAAAGGGAAAAAAGCGAAACTCCCCACAGGCTTGGTGATATCAGAATTCTGGTGTCTTTCCTCTACCCACGTGCTGCTGTTTACTTTTCAGTCTCCTCCTAGTGCAAACGTGCAGACTCTGGGGTTTGTAGCATATTCAGCGGGAGAGGCTCGTGTTCACTCTTACCCAGAACCATGTGTTTCCTCGGTCTTACCCAGAACCGGAACCTTGAATTTCAAGGTGTTAAACATACGCAATAGAAGCTGATTCTAGCTGAATAAAACTTTAAAAAATGTTATTGGGTAATTTACAGAATTTGGGGAGTGTCGAATAACAAGGCTACAGGCATTTGGGACCAAGGCTAGGAACCCTGTCACAGGTTCTGCTTGATGAGGGAACAACTGCTATAAGAACAGGAGTTGGCACCTACCAGAAAATCAAGGTTTTTTTGTAATAGCCACTGTTGTCAGCAGGGATTCCGTCTTCAAAACTAGAACTCAATTTTACTCAGTGTTCATTTTAGCTCCAAATGCCTTTTTCCTCAAGTCACTCACCTGTACATGCAAATGTCTCAGGGGTTGAGTCTAATTTGTGCAACTCAAGTCCCAGAGCTTGTATTTTTAACACTGAGTGGTCACAGAAGTAAGTTCCATGGATTCTATGTCCCCTAAGAGTAACTAAGGGATTCAAAAGATGTTGGGCAACCAGGAGACCTGACAAATGTCCGCTGCATTTAGAGTATACTGTATAAGGCAAAAGAAATGTTGGTCCTTTCTTATTTACCAATCACGTATGGCCAATTATAACAGTAAAAGCATTAGATGTTTTGTATGCCTAGAAGACTGAATGAAGTTAACTAGTATTTGTTTAGTATTTTAAATGTTTTGCCACAGGCTTGAGCACGAGTAGATAAGGAAAACATTAGACGCTGGTCTTGAAGCCTGTGCTTAGAATTCATAATTCCATATACACATCCTTTTCATGATTCTGTGCTATAAACAACCATCCTCGCCAACAGAGCACAAATAACAGGCTTCTTGCCCTCTGAAGTATTGAAGTCCCAATGTGTAGCAGTAAAGAAGACAGACTCTGAAGTGACAAAGCCGCCTCTGTACCCTCTCCTGTCACTGCCCAGCTGAGAATCCCTGGATAAGTTACTTAGTTCTCTGCGTCCCAGATTCTTACCTTTGAAACGAGGATGGTAATATCAGTTTCAAGCTTGTAGAATTACGGAAAGGATTAAACGAGATAAGCATAAAGCCTGGTGTATTGTGAACCGTTGGTAACTTTAGTGATACTTAGTATCATCACAGTTTTTAATATGTTAATAAAATATCTTAGACAGTATATATTTTGCTTCCTGACATAACCCAAGCATCTTTAATGTTGAATAAAATGAAAATTACCTATTTAGCAATTAGTGACTATTTGGGGATTTATCCCGCATTCTGGCCGAGTGAGTAGTAAACTCAAAGATTCTAAATGTTAAATTTCGTCTATCTTCCCACATGTGCCGGCCGTGGCAGGTAAGTAGAATCTGTAATATCTCTACGGAAGTCCACTCATGCTTTCCTTCAAACACAAGATGCAAAGCTCTTTAAAGTTCAGAAGGCAGGGCAAAGGTCAAGGGAAACACAGCTCATGGCTTTTATAAGCTAGTCTGCTTAAGGCCATGATCTACAGGAGTCCAGACTTCTGGAGAAGAAAGGGAAAAAAAAAACACTTCTGACAAAAACAGACTGTTTCTTAGCTTGCACAATGTTGGAAGAGACTCACTCTCAGTGTCTCCCGGTTTTCTTCTTCTGTGTCTGTTTAAGGGATGTTCCGTGCAGTTTTGGCAAACGACACTTCTCCAACTTCGGAAACGTCTAACCCATGCAGCTTTCTCAACTGGCGGCTACCCATGTAGTAGGATTTGTTTCCTTTTGGTATAAATCAAACATTTAAGATGATAGCTCAGAGCAAATAATTTCAGTTTTATTGCTTTGGAAAGAATATCTGTGCGAGTCCTTCATGCTCTGTTAGTTAGAAAATATTAAAGTAAAATGAATGAGTTCTATGATGAAACTATGGCAATTTGTGGCCTCATCTCTCATCATAAAAAAAAAACAAAACAAAACAAAGAAACTCTAATCTTTGCAAGGCTTTCATATGTAAGATTACATGTAGTAACATGTGATTTGTTTTTACTTTCACAAGGAGAAAAGAAAATGCAACTGCTTTTGCTTAACGTCATTGCCGACCCTGATTTAACTCAGGAACTTTGCAAGGTACAATACCTGATTTCTGATACTCGAAGTGTACAAAAATGTGGCTTTCCCGTGAAGAGGGTGAGCTGATTACTGAGTATCCTGTAGGTTAATTCTTGAAACCGGATCCTATTTCTGGTCTCTTGTGTTGTTTAGTTAGTACTGTTTTTAGGTTCGATTTGTAAAATTATTTGCATGACTAGGGCATGTTGCTTCCATCCTTTTTAGCATACAATTGGGACTTCAAAGTCCACGCTTGATTCGAACCAAAAAGGAGAGTTTATAGAAGTACGTTCCAGTAGGGGAAAAGCTTGTAAGCTGAAAAGTTATGAGCACAGGGATTCCTTCCCTCTGCCTCGCTCTGTTACTTCATTCTCAGAAGCCTGTGGTCTAGTCAAGGGAGCCATAGTTTCTTGTACGGTTATTGTGAGGCAGTAAGTGGCCCTTCCCGTAGGTTTCAGTTGTATGACTAATGATTTACCGATTTGTTCAGCTTCACAGTGGGCATATTAATGTGTCTTTATAATAAAATACGATGTAGAGTTCAGAAACATAAATGTTTCAAAAAACGTTTCATTTACCTGGAAAAATTGTAGAATAGGTTGGATTAAGGATTTTGACAATGAGTAAAATAATTTCCTCACTAACCAGTTTAGTTAACAGGGTCTTTTGCACCACAGTGGAGATTTGAGACATGACTTTGCAGTTAATGTTTTCATTCCAGTTAAAAGCTCAAGAGGATTTCTCCACAAAAATAAAAAGGAAGGTTTGGGCTGGCCTTGGGTAAGGAAGTCACTTTGACAGCTGCGAAGTCATAGGGTTGGGGGAAGGAGGCAGATAATGGGCTAGTGAAATTGTCAAGAGAGAAGGGCACTGCTTGTTTCAGAACTGGAATCTCCTCTCAAGTTTCATATTCCCCAGTCAGCTACAACCCTCCTAACATGTCTGTGTCCAAACCATAAAGGAATAGCGTAATTAAGAAAATGTGCGCACTTACATTGCTCCATGGCTGCCCTGCTGAATGAAAACTTATAAATGACTCAACAAGGGAGTGTATTCTTACTTCACAGTCACACCCTTATTTGGAATAAGAGAGCATTTCTTCACTTGGTCACCCACTACATTCTTCAGATTGTACTTAAAAAGATCCTTGTCTGCTACTCAAAATCAAACCACCACCTACAAGAAGATTACCCCTGAAGACAACTTCAAAACTTTTCTGCATTATCGAGGTATATGTTTTTCCTCTTAACTTGGACATTTAAAAATACAGTATGTATGTAGCAGGCAATTTCTAAGGGGGGGGCGATCAATGATTCCCATTTCTTTGTATGCAAACTCCTGTGTAAACCATGCTTCTTGAGCATGGTCTTAACCTATTGACTGACTTCTAGTGAATTGTTTAGGATAGAAGTGTTAAGATATTACTTCCAAATTTATCTTATAAAAGGACCATGAATAAAGGACCATGGGTTTTCCATCTCTCTCTCTCTCCCCCCTCGCCCAACTCTCTTGCTCTTACTATCACTCCCACTCTACTCCCTCCAGAGAGACCAAAGGAGCAAAGAACTGAGGGTCACTACCAATTATGAGAGTGAACTTGAAAGTGGATGCTTTCGCCCTGATGAAGTTTTTGGATGACTACAGACTAGCCAACAGACTGAATGCATCTCATGAGAGACCTCAAGCCAGAGGCACTCAGTTTAGCCCCTCCAGATCTCTGATCCACAGAGCTCATTACATAATAATTGTTTATTGTTGTAAGGCACTAAGTTTGGGGGAAGTTTGTTACAAAGTGATAGCTAAATCAAAATCCTTAAATTTGATCATTTAAAAATAACATTTTACTTTATAGACATGATTTTAATTACATATACACTAATGTGTGTATATATGTATATATACACACACACATATATAAGATACTTATTTATCTTTGTTTATATTAGAAAATCAAGTTTCATTCTGGTTCATACCTCCCCATTTTCCAGTTCATTTTCCTGGACTTAACAACTGTTACAAAGTGGTTCATGTATCCATGCCTAGCAAATAACTTTTTATTTTTATTTATTTAAAAAAATATAAGATAACATTTTAAAACAGTAATTCTTGTGTCAATTTTGGGGGGTGGTTATTAATTTAGATAGACATTGCCCAACTTTTCTCTACAAACTCATTTTCGACTCTGACTAGCAATGTAAGGGACCATTCACTTCCTTACACTTTTATAACGTGGTTCTGAAGCCTCGTCTATGCTTACCAATTTTGAAGGCTAAATCAATAAATAGCTCCTTTCGGTTTTCCTTTTGGTTTAGAAGTCAGGTTGAATATTTTCCAGGAAGCCCTTATATTTCCTTTCCTGGAAACTTTATTTTCATACTGTTTGCTCATAAGTTTGTATTGCATCATGTATCTTTTTCTTCATGATTTGCAGAATCACATTTTGTATATAAGAAAATTTGCCTCCTTTGGTCTATGATAGATGAGGCCTGACAATTAAGTTCAAAACATTACCTCCATGGACTTATGTTATACAAACAACTCAGTAAGGTTGCATGACCTTGGTACATCAGGGTCTCACAGCTGTGTTCCTGTCAATGTGTGGTGATGTTCAATAGTTCCTATCATGCTGAGTGGTGTTCATTATTGTCGTTGTGTGTTTTTGTGTGCCAATGCAAGAATGTTGGAAATTCAATTAGAGCAATGAACAAATATTAAATTTCTTGTTAAACTTGGTAAGTGTAGAAATGAAATCAGGGACCTGTTAGTTCGAGATTACTGGGACAATGCCATGAAGAAAATGGCAGTGCACAGGACGGGTGCAGTGGCTCACACCTGTAATCCTAGCACTCTGGGAGGCTGAGGAGTGTGGACTGTCTAAGGTCACAGGTTAGAGACCAGCCTGAGCCAGAGAATGACCCTGCCTATAAAAATAGTTGGGCATTGTGGTGAGCACCTGTAGTCCCAGCTACTTGGGAGGCTGAGGCAAGAGAATCACTTGAGCCCAAGAGTTTGAGGTTGCTGGGGTGCCATGGCACTCTACCAAGGGCAACAAAATGAGACTCTGTCTCAAAAAAAAGAATGGCAGTGTACAAATGGATTAAATGTCTGTCTGAGGGGAGAGAAAGCATCACTGGTAAAGAGTGGTCAGGGCTCTTTACCAATGAAAACCTTGAAAATATTCATCAAATTGTGCATCAAAAACATAAGCTGACTTTGAGAAGCTTAGCAGACCAAGTAAACATCAGTAGAGAACTAGAAAAATCTTAACTGAAAATCTTAGCATGAGAAAGGTGTGTGAAAAAGTTGTCCAAAGCTCACAGTGAACAAAACCAGAGTTGAAGGTTGTTCGAGAAACAAGACAATATGTTAGGCTGTCTTATCACTAGTGGTGAAACAGGGGTGCACCAACACACCCCTGAAACAAAGTATCCAGGTGCACAGAGGAAGTCAGCTAGTTCTCCAAGATCAAAAATGTTCCCTCAGTCCAAATTAAAGTTTGCTAACCTTTTTTGACATCAGAGGGATTATTGATTATGAATTTGTACCAATTGGACAAATAGTTGACCAAGTTTACTATCTGGAAGTGCTGAATAGGCTGTGTGAAAAAGTTAGAAGACAATGACCAAAACTTTTCTCCAACACATCATGTCTCTTGAGTCAAGACAATGTACCAGCTCAACTGGCACTGTCCGTGGGGGAGTTTTTAGCCAGTAAACACGTAACTGTATTGGAACAGCCTCCCCTATTTGCCTGATGTGGCCCCTAATGATATTTCCTTTATCTTCAGGTAAAGGAAAGAAAGGAAGATAAAATATTGAAAGAAAGACATTCAGGGCATTAAGGGTAATACCACAGTAGCTCTGATGGCCATTCCAGAAAGGGTTCTGAAATTGTTTTGAAGGGTGGACTAGGCTCTGGTGTCAATGCGTAACTTCCCCAGGGGATCACTTCCAAGGTGACTGTAGTGATGTTTGTCAGTGAGGTATGCAGTGCTTTTTCTAGGATGCGTTCACAAACTCAATTGTCAGAACTTATGCGTTCAAATTATTTCCTCCAGTTTGTTTTGAAACTTTTTGTGAGCTTGTAGATGTAGGTTATTGAAGGAACTGTCACCAAAGTGGGTAATGGAAGGCGGGCAGTGCCTGGAACACTGAAGATGTTTTCAGCACTCCCTACTAAGTGTTAACAAAAGCCTTCCCCCCTTGAAGAGGCAGTTCATTATGCGACTGCAAGATCAGTGAGGAATTTCTGGGGAAATGCAGACCTACAAGGATCGGTTGCTTTCTTTAAGTAATATGACCATGTACGGGCTTTAAAAAATGGCTTCATGCATAGGCTGTAGTATTTAATTTTAAACAACAGGCACAACTATAACAAAGACGAAACTGTTCAGCAGGTAGAAGCTGAGAGGAAAGGAAGACAAAGGAAAGCAGGTGGGTAAATAAAACCTGGGAAAAAAGAACAAAGAATGCAAGATCGCATTAAGTGTCAGAGGCTTTTTTCTGACTTTCTGAAACCACTGAGTCCTGCTCTTGTCAAATACTGGCTTGTTTTGCCGGAATGTGAAGGGTGTGAATGAAACATTCAAGTGACTAACTAATTGTTGAGTTGACTCTTTCCTGAACTGACAGATGATCTAGCCAGGGTGAAATACTAAAGGATGCATCTATTTTAGAAGTGTAATTGCTCCTCTATCACACCGAAGACCACGATACTCTCTGAAGATAGTGAATTAAATGCCTTGTTCACATCTGCATCCGTCTGACTTTTGATCAGAGAGTGGTATGTCCAAAATGTAAAGGAAAATTAGGAAAATTAGTAACTGATCTTGCAGTTGCATTATAAGCTGCCACTTCTAGGGGGAAATGCTTTGGTAAATTGTTTTGAGGATATAGTAGGGTAATTCACCAGTCTGCGGTATTAGGAAGGAATCAGCTAGTGACCTACCATGAAGTGAAGAACGGGGGCACAGGATCTAGGGAACTGCAGGATAATTCACTGTTACAGAAGGACATCCACACCTAAGACCACATGGAATTTTAAGTATATAAGTAAAACAGTCAAAAAATAATTGCACTTCATATACACCTTTGAACAGAAAGAGTATGATAGATATGAGAGGTCTGGAAAAATCCCCGACGTCTAATTGCATTTCCTTCCCTCTTCAGTTACATGATGAGTAGCAATTAAACAATTATGCCAGTTATTTTCTTTAGCCTTCATTTTGACATTTAAGACACATGTTTCTGATTCTATCTATGAGGGTGGACTGCCCTCCCCTCCACAGAGAGAAAAACAGACAGAGTGAGAGAAAGAGGGGAGACAGAGAGAGAGAAAGAGAGAAAGAGAGAGAAAAAGAGAGGAAATAAACTTGACTCTTTGGCTCTGAGAATCTTTGAGATTATAATTGAGACAATACCCAATGAAGTCATAAACTGTTTCAGTTAGGGGCTGTGTTATATAATTCTACTGAATTATTCATTAACAAACACTTTATTGCTCTTCCCTGCACACACTTTCTCCTTTTTTTTTTTTTTTTTTTTTTCTTTTCTGTATTCGCTCTCTCAGGGAATGGTATTTCTACCCATTCAGTTGCAGGTGCAGGAAACCTAGGAGTAACCTTTGAACCTTTGACATCTCGTATCTCTCTTGCTACCTATATCCACTCATGTGTGATGCAGTATTTGTCATAAATTTGTCTTACCTCTGTCTCCTTTTCATTTGTACTGGCTTCATGCTACATCAAGCTACCATTGACTTCTGCCTGGATTGCCGAAAAACTCCAAACTTGTCCATGTGTGTGGATTTTGCTCTCTCAGTACCTTCTGTACTGAAGTCAGAGAGATCTTTACAAATTGCACAGAAGGTCCTTTGATGCTCCATTCTGGGTCAGGATGCTTTCATGATTTATTCAAGTTTATACTTTTTTTTCTTCATGGCATCTACCAAGTTTGCTAAGTAAAGTTATGAGTTCAAGTATTTCTTCTTCACTGATTATGCTATCAAACTTCATAAAAATAGAAAACATCTCTATTTTGGAATGTCATTTATTTCAAGAACATACACCAGTGTCTAACAAAAATACTTATTGAATAAATAAATGAATTAACTATATACCATGTCCAAATTCTGTGGTAGATGAATAAAATAGAGGTTTTGTGTATTTTTGTAGTTGTTGGATTCTACTTAGCCATTACTCTTATTTTGATAAATGTACCCCAAGTTGCCACAATGGAATAACTCTCCTGCAATCTCACCCCATGGGATTTTTGTGTGAATGATCCTATTTCTGCACCCAAGTGACTGAAGCCCATGCCCACCGAAACATTTAACCCCACTTCCTAGGATGTGTATGTGCGGGGGACATTGTTTCAGTTCAGGCATACTATCCATTGCAGGATTTTTTGTTTCGAGTATTAAGAAAGGAGAACAACTTTTTCACCAGAATTAAACTTCAGAAGAGTGAAGCAGAATTGGCCTACCTGGGATTTCATGTAGAATTAAGAATAATATGAACATGGAAGGCAGGACAGAAAGATGAAGAGGTATCAAGATGTCCAGATGATATTTTAATCCACAAATTTATCATCTATTCTCAAGTCTTGCCAATATTTTTCAAGTGGAAATTTTTCTAATGGGAAAATTAGCCAAACATGGTGGAATGTTCCTGTAGTCCCAGCTACTCAAGAGGCTGAACTCAGGAGTTTGAGGTTGCAGTGAGCTACAATGAGGCCACTGCATTCTGGCCTAGGCAACAGAGTGAGATCTCTGTTGAGATCCCTGATCTCCAAAAAAGAAAGAAACGAGAATCAAGAATTGGAGGGTTTTCATTGATTTCCCTCTTCTCTCACATTCTACATTGTGATATACAACTTCTTAACAAGTTCTCTGGTTTCATCTTTTAAAAATAATTTTCATAATTAATAATTTAATAATTTAAAAATAATTTTAAAAATGAATCACTTCTCACTGCTTCTACAAATACTACCGTGTCAAATTGCCTATTCTTTTTTACCCAGATTTTGCAATAGCCTTTTAACTGGTCTCCCCTCTGTAAATTTTTGCCCATTGTCTTCTAGTCCATTTCTCCACCCAGAAACCATAGCAATCTTTTAAAGTTTAAATCAGATTGTGTCACTCTTATGTTCAGAAACTTGTAATGGATAAACTGCTTGCTTCAAGGGAACAAAAACCATAAAAACTTTAAGTAGCTTAACACAATAGTAGTTTATTTCTCAGCCCATCACAATTTAGTGGGCAGTGTTTACTGTCAGGGCCCAGGACTGGCCAGGTCTCGGCCTGGCTTAACTAGGTTCCGGATGCAGACTGCTAAATTACCTTGCTCAGGTATCTTAAGTGCCTGAGGGCTATCTACTTGAGCTGGAGAGAGAGACAGAGTGTTTTAGAGAGAGTAAAGCAGTCTTCTTAGAAAGATAGATCTTAGTCTTTGCAGAGCTTGGTAATCTTCAGCAGAGAGACGTCGTGCCGGCGTTCTGCAGGCAGGAGAGGAGACAGAGTCAGAGTAAGAGGGTCCATGATAGAATGTGCATGCTCCCGACTGCCTTCTCCTCCAGCCTAATATAAGGTTGATCTGGTGCCTTTCAACACCACAGGTGTAGAGACTGCCAATTCACCACTGCTCTCATCTTGCGAGCTCTCATGCTTGTTAGGAGAGCTAACTCCCTCCCCATGCCCTTTCCACCAAGGTGTTCCATTATTGAGCTATACAGGTATTTCTTATAACTCTCAATCCTCCTAGCCAAAAGCTATATGGGATGCAACAGTTTACTGTGGTGATTTAGAGCCCCAGATCCCTTCCCTGTCATAGCTCTACCACCCCATAGGGAATCAGGGTCTTCCACTCAATCTCCTGGATCTGGCTGGCAGATGTATGGGAAGATAAAGATCAAATGGAGAGGAGGAAATTATACAAGATATTTTGATCACCAGGCCTGAAAATGATATACATATATATATAATTTCCATCAAATACTCAGTCACATGAACCCATCTAATTGCAAGGGAGCTGAGGAATATAGCTTAGCTGTGTTCCTAGGAAGAAAAGAAAAAAGACAGATATTGATGAACATGGGCGTTCTCTTGTCTTCCCACAAATATTTCCTGTCATACTTAGAGTAAAATCTGAAATTATCACCATGACCCATAAAACTAGACTTGGAGAAACTTCAGGGTTAGGTTAGGGAAAAGGTGTGAGCAAAAATGACATCTAGATTTCTGACTTAGGAAGTAGGTGGTCATGGTCTTCCCGAGCATGGAGGAGTGTCTTTGGGGAAGGAAATTTTAAATGTGCTCAAATTTGAGGTTCTAATGAGATATGCAAGTGAAAATTTCTCATAGGAAGTTGGGGGCATCCAATAGTAAGTTTAGGTAGGAGATCTTGGATAGATTTATTACTTGGGAATTCTCAGAATGTGATTAGGGATGAAAATCAAGAGAATATATTAGATTATCCAAGGATATTGAGAAAAATGATACCTATAACTGAACTGAGAATCAGTATGTTTTAAAGATGATTAGTGTATAAACAGGGGAAAGTTAAAACAGGAATTGAATTAGGAGGGGGTGTCGCTGATTCTGAAACAGATGGTTCTGAAGAAAGGAAACTAAAATTTCAAATGCTCTTGTGAGATCACCTGAGATATTGAAATTTAATAATGTATCAAAGAAATGCTGAAGACAACTTTGTCAACAGCATAGTATAGAGAAATATTGGTAAGTATTAAGTGGGTTCCAGATTTTAGAGAATAAGGAAGAAACAGGGGTAATGAAATGGAGAAAGAGTATATGTTATTCAATATGTTTAAGTGGCGTTTGTAAGGAATTTTGAAGTGGAGGGAGAGGAAATCTGTCTATCTACACATCTATCCACCTTGGTGAAGAAATAAAGCCAACAGAAACAGAGGCTACGATATAAAGTTCTCTCTAATTATAATAGGAGTGGGGGAAAAAGACTTGAAGTTATTAAGGTAAATGTATAGGTTTGGTGAGTAAATTGATCCCATTTCTGTCTGGTAGATTATGTTTTCTCTATTAAGTAGGAAGAAAATGTATCTACTAAAGCAATGAAATTAGTGGAGAGATAAGCATTCTAATAAAAGTGAAATAGGTTGAATATATATTGTAGGGAATTAGAAAAATAACTTACTAGGGGAATATAGAAATATGGACCAGCAGAACTGAAGAGTCAATTTGACCTAGAGAAAATCAACTTATTAATATAATACGACTAATCTGTGTGGTTTTGAAATTTTCTCCCGTGGTGGGTGTAGGTGCAAGAGAGATGAGCCAAGTTTCAATCTGCAGACTGGTGTGATGCAAAGCCACATAACACCAGATTTCAGGTTATGAGAAAGAGAGGAGTTGACATGATTATCCAGGGTGTCCAAAGTGGATATCGTAAGAAAGGAATCCTGGAAAGGTGGGCAGAGAGAAAGAAATCTGGAGTGTCAACACATTTGAGATCATAAAGACTTTGACAAAAAAGTACTATGAGCAAGCCAAAGGATAGGAATTTGTGAGAACCCAGTTGTCTGTTTGGACAATAAGATTTAAGGAAGGCATGATCAGGATTTCTGGTAACATGGAAGTCAAAGTGCGGGGGACCTAGGAGGGTGGACAATTAAGTTCATGAACTCATCCTGGAAAAAAGCGCTACATAAGTCATTGCTGAATATCACTATGGTCACCTTCAAAGTACTCCCCTTGGAAGTGCTTAGACGGTGACTAGGCTCAGGCACCGTTCATTGCATAGCTTCCCAAGGGGAGTATTTTGGTGACCTTAGTGATATTCAGCAATGAGATATGTAGCACTTTTTCTACGAGTTTGCAAACTTAATTCTCAGACCTCATATACCAGAAGATGTTTGGTCTTTACCATCATTGACTCAGGAGATGGCAGAACTTTTAATGGAGGGGAAGATAGTGTTTCATGTTAAAGTCTTCAAGGAATCAGAGTTAGTCAACAGGTGGTATTATAGTGAATACATTGCATGCTCATAGGCAACTAATTTGAAACATGTGATATAATGTTCTTTATACTCATAAATAATTTAAAAACTGACTTCAAGGTCCTATTGAGTCTGAATTTCAAAACTTAATATAATAATAAATTACATAATATATTCTTATATAATATTACAATAATTAGGAAACAAACAGTTAAATTTGTGAGTTTTCAACAAGATTCATTATAAACTCAATCAAATCCAAAGTTCTGCCCCTTTTCCTCTTCCCCTTTCATAGGACCATGTAGGGGATGCTATTCCTAGTTCATAAGCATCAGAACATTCTCATGCAGACTTTTGCTAAAATGCAGAACTTAGGTGGTTGGCCTGTGTTGTTGGCATTTATTCTTATTAGCTCATACTCAGATAACTGATTCCAGACATGCTATTCTCATTATTAAGATACCGCCCTTCCCCACCATCAGAGATTTTCTTGTGTGCTGTTCTTCTATGTCAAACTCAGCATAACTTCTTTGGGTTATAAAAATTCCTCAAGTACTTTTTATATTATTTTAAGACCCCAGGGGACTCAGAAAGTTAACACAGGTCTTCCCCGTTGCTGAGAACTATGTCCCATTTTTAATCATGTACGTTGGTGCCATGCTTTTCCCCAGTGGCTTCACAGAACGCACATAGGAAGGGTCACTCAGCGTAGGATGCCCTTCAACTACCCCCAGGGCTCCTGTGATTAAAGGATTCTGCCTATGGCTGGGATGAGGAGGGGGTATCTTTTTAGACATCTTTACCAAAGTTTATTTAATTCTATTGCTCATTTCCCCTAACATTTTAGCCCCAAAGTGGATTGATTTTTCTACTTTAGGTGTCATATGTTTTTCCTAGACCTGTTTTCAAGATCTACATTCTACCTATAGAGTAGTTTGAGGTTTGTCTTATTATTTAAAGATATATATATATATATATATATATATATTTTATTAAATCATAGCTCTGTACATTAATGCAATCATGTGGTACAATGACCTGGTTTCATATACAATCTGAAATATTTTCATCAAACTGTTTAACAAAGACTTCATGGCATTTTCTTAGTTATTATGTTAAGACATTTGTATTCTGCATTTAGTAAGTTTCACCTGTACCCTTCTAAGATACCCTATAGGTATGGTCCCACCAATAACTATCCCTCCACCCATCCTCCCCCTCCCCTCTCCTCCCTTGCCCCTTTCCCCATATTCTTGTGCTATAATTGGGTTTTAGCCTTCATATGAAAGCCATAGATTAGTTTCATAGTAGGGATGAGTACATGGGATACTTTTTCTTCCATTCTTGAGATACTTTGCTAAGAAGAATATGTTCCAGCTCCACCCATGTAAACATGAAAGAGGTAAAGTCTCTATCTTTCTTTAGGGCTGCATAATATTCCATGGTATAAATATATCACAATTTATTAATCCATTCGTGGGTTGATGGGCACTTGGGCTTCTTCCATGATTTAGCAATTATGAATTGGGCTGCAATAAACATTCCGGCACAAATATCTTTGTTATAATCTGATTTTTGGTCTTCTGGATATATACCTAGTAGAGGAATTATAGGATCAAATGGCAGGTCTATTTTTAGAACTCTAAGTATTCTCCAAACATCTTACCAAAAGGAGCATATTAGTTTGCATTCCCACCAGCAGTGTAGAAGTGTTTCCTTTTCTCCACATCCACGCCAACATCTCTGGTTTGGGGATTTTGTTATGTGGGCTAATCTTACTGGAGTTAGATGATATCTCAAAGTAGTTTTGATTTGCATTTCTCTGATGATTAAGGATAATGAGTATTTTTTCTTCTGTCTGTAGGTCATGCGCCTGTCTTCTTCTGAAAAGTTTCTCTTCAAGTCCCTTGCCCACCCTGAGATGGGATCACTTGTTCTTTTCTTACTCATACGGTTGAGTTCTCTGTGGACTCTGGTTATTAACCCTTTGTCAGAGGCATAACCTGCAAATATCTTCTCTCATTCTGAGGGCTGTCTGCTTACTTTACTTATTGTGTTCTGGGCTGTGCAGATGCTTTTAAGTTTGATCAGATCCCAGTAGTGTATTTTTGATGCTACTTCAATTGCCTGGGCAGTCCTCACAAAATATTCACCCAGGCCTATTCCTTCAAGAGTTTTCCCTGCACATTCTTCTAGTATTTTTACAGTTTCATGTTTTAAGTTTAAATCTTTAATCTAGTGAGAATCTATCTTAGTTAATGGTGAAAGGTATGGGTCCAGTTTCAGTCTTCTACAGGTTGCCAAGCAGTTGACCCAGTACCATTTGTTAAACAGGGAAGTGTTTTCCCACTGAATGTTTTTAATTGGCTTATCAAAGATCAAATAACGGTAGGTAGCTGGGTTCATCTCTTGGTTCACTATTCTGTTCCATATATATATCTCTCTGTTTTTGTCCCAGTACCATGCTGTTTTGATCACTATCAATTTGTAGTATAGTGTGAGGTCTGATAGTGTAATTCCTCCTGCTTTGTTTTTATTTCTGAGTAATGTCTTGGCCATTCGAGGTTTTCCTGATTCCATAGAAAATTAAGTATTATTTTTTTGAGATCTTTAAAGTATGACAATGGCGCTTTAATAGGAATTGCATTAAAATTGTATATTGCTTTGGGTAGTATGGACATTTTAACAATGTTGATTCTTCCCAACCATGAGCATGGTATGTTTTTCCATTTCTTAACATCTTCAGCTATTCCTTTTCTTAGAGTTTCATATTTCTCTTTATAGAGATCTTTAACATCCTTTGTTAGGTAAAATCCCAAGTATTTCATCTTCTTTGGCACTACTGTGAAAGGAATAGAGTCCTTGACTGTTTTTTCAGCTTGGCTATTGTTGTATATATAAAGGCTACGGAATTATGAGTGTTGATTTTGTAACCTGAGACACTGCTCTATTCCTTGATCACTTCTTAGAGTTTTGTAGTAGAATCCCCAGTGTTTTCCAGGTATACAATCATATCATCTGCAAAAAGTGAGTTTGATCTCTCTGACCCTGTATATGGATACCCTTGATCGCCTTTTCTTCCCTAATTGCTATGGCTAAAACTTCCATTACAATGTTAAATAGCAGTGGAGACAATGGGTAACCTTGCCTGGTTCCTGATCTGGGTGGAAATGACTTCAGTTTAACTCCATTCAATACGATAATGACTGTGGGTTTGCTGTAGATGGCCTCTATCAGTATAAGAAATTTTCTTAAGTATTCTGATCATGAAGGGATGCTGAATATTACCAAAAGCTTCTTCTGCATTACTTGAAAGAATCATATGGTCTTTGTTTTTTAATTTGTTTATGTGCTGAATTATATTTATAGATTTACGTATATGTAACCAGCCTTGAGACGCTGGGATAAAACACATGCGGTCATGGTGTATAATGTGTTTGATGTGTTGCTGGATTCTGTTTTTTAGGATCTTGTTGAATATTTTTGCATCAATATTCATTAGTGATATTGGTCTATAATTTTCTTTTCTTGTTGGGTCTTTTCCTGGTTTGGGGATCAAGGTGATGTTTGCTTCATTGAATGTGTTGGGTAGTATTCCTTCTTTTTATACATTTTGGAAAATATTGAGTAGTATAGGTACTAGTGCCTCTTTAAATGTTTGGTATAATTCTGATGTGAAGCCATCTGGTCCCAGGCTTTTCTTTTTAGGGAGATTTTGTATAGTTGTTCCTATTTCAGAACTTGATATAGGCCTGTTCAACATTTCCACATAATTTTGGCTAAGTCTTGGAAAGTGGCATATTCTAAGTATTCATTGATTTCCTTCAGATTTTCATATTTCTGAGAATAAAGTTTCTTGCAATATTCATTTAGGATTTTTTGAATTTTTGAGGTGTCTGTTGCTATTTCATCTTTACCATTTCTTATTGATGAAATTAGAGATTTTACTCTTTTTTTTCCTGGTTAGGTTAACCAATGGTCTATCTATTTTATTGACCTTTTCAAAAAACCGACTTTTGTTTTCAATTTCATTTACTTCTGCTCTAATTTTGGTTATTTCTTTTCTTCTGCTGGGTTTATGATTGGAATGTTCTTTCTTTCCCAGTTGCTTGAGATTTCCCATTAAGTTGTTAACTTCCTCTCTTTCCATTCTCTTGAGGAAGGCTTGAAGTGCTATAAATTTCCCTCTTAGGACTGCCTTTGCAGTATCCCAGAGGTTCTGATAAATCATGTCTTCATTGTCATTTTGTTCCAAAAATTTAGTAATTTCTTCTTAATCTCATCTATGACCCATCTATCATTCAGCATAAAGTTATTTAGTTTCCACGTTTTTCTATGAGTATGCAGATTCCTGTTGTTACTGACTTCAACTTTTATTCCATGATGGTCCAAGATGATGCAAGGAATAATTTCTATTCTTTTAATTTTTCTGGGGTTAGACTTGTGACCTAAATGCAATCAATTTTGGAGTATGTTTCAACGGCTGATGAGAAGAATGTGTATTCAGTTTTGTTGGATGAAATGTTCTGTAGATGTTTGTTAAATCCAAATGTTGAATGGTTAAGTTTAAATCTAAAATTTCTTTGCTTAGCTTCTTATTGGAGGAACTATCCAACACTACTAAAGGAGTGTTAAAATCTCCGACTACTATGGAGCTGGAGGAAATCAAGTTATTCATGTCTGTTAGAGTTTCTTTTATAAATTGAGGTGATTTCTGGTTGGATGCATAAATATTAATAAGTGACTTCTCATCATATTGAGTATTACCCTTAACAAATATGAAGTGTCCATCCTTATCCTTCCTTATTTTTGTTGGTTTAAAGCCTGTTGTATCTGCGAATAAGTTTGCAACACCTGCTTTTTGTACTTTCCATTTGCCTGGATTATAGATGACCATCCCTTCACCCTGGGTCTTATCTTTAAAGGTAAGATGAGATTCTTGTATTCAGCAGATATCTGGCCTTGGTTTTTGTATCCAGTCAGACAACCTGTGCCTCTTTACGGGACAATTTAAGCCATTCACATTAATCGAGAATATTGATAAGCCTGGTAGAATTTTGGGTATCAAGTTTTTCGAAAGTCCTGTGGACATTTTTAATCCTTTCACCACTGTCGTAGTTCGAATTTGATCAAAAGTTTCTGAATGAGTTTACTTTTGTGGTGGAGGATTGTGCTGGTCATTATGGAGGATAGGTCTGAGACTATCCTAGAGAGCTGGTTTAGTTATGGCAAATTTCTTCAACATGTGAATGTCATTAAAGTATTTAATTTCACCATCACAAATGAAACTCAGTTTAGCTGGATACAGGATCCTGGGTTGAAAGTTATTTTGTTTTAGGAGATTAAAAATCGATGACCACCCTCTTGAACCTGCTTGAAAGGTTTCAGCAAAGAGATCTGCAGTTATTCTAATATTCTTCCCTGTGTAGGTTATGGTTTTCTTACGTCTGGATGCTTTCAAAATTTTCTCCTTCATATTAACTTTAGTGAAGTTAATTATGGTGCCTGGGGGATGTCTTATTTGGGTTGAGTCATACTGGGGTTCTGAAACTGTCTGCTATCTGAATTTCAGAATCTCTTGGCTTGTCTGGAAAGTTCTCTTTCATAATCTCGTGAAGAAGAGCCTTTGTGTCTTGAGAAGCCATTTCATTGCCTTCAGGGATCCCTATCAGGTGAATATTGCTTTTCCTCAAATTATTCTATAGCTCTCTGAGAGAATGATCCATTTTTGCTTTCCATTTCTTTCCTTTTTGAGTGTTTGGGAGAATTCAAAAGCTTTGTCTTCAATGTCAGAAATCCTTTCTTCTGCTTGCTCCATTCCATTTCTGAGGGATCCTACTGTATTTCTCAGATCTTTGAGGGCTGCAAATTCTTGTCTCAATGTGTCAAAATCTTTGGGGATTTTGTCTTTGAATTTGTTTAATATTTGAGACAAATTTTAAAATTCTCTTTGAATTTCTAATTCCAACTTTTCCTCTATTTTATTGATCTTATTTGCAATCCAAACTTTGAAATCTGTTTCTGACATCTTAGCCATCTGTTTATGAATGAGATCTTCAGTTGTAATCCACCAAATTGTTCCTTGTGGGGGTTGATCTAATCTGGTTATTCATGTTACTGGAGTTTTACCATTGATTCTGCCCCATGATTATTTTACCTTGTTTGGCTATATGAGCAGATACTGAGAAGTTGGGTTGAAGGCTCCAGAAGTAGTGATTGGCCAGTCTTTTGCCCCAAATCTGGGACGGGTGTCTGTACCTTTTCCCCTAGAGCTTTGCCAAGGACCCATACAGTGCTACGGCCTGAGAAACTGGGGCCTTCTTGATGTGGTGGGGCTACGTGGTTCTGTCTTATTTTCAGCTGGTCTCTCTCTTACCCTAGTGAATCAGTTACTCTGGGTTGAAGTCTCAGCTGTAGAGAAATACCAGCAATTGAGTCACCTTGCCCCCCACGGGCCACAACTGGAAAAGGAAAATAAAACCTTCCCACAACCACACACTCAGGGTGCAACTTTGGATAGTCCTCAGGTGATTGGCCCAGCTCAAGAGGTCCAAATCAATTGTCCCAGTCTGTACTGATCTCAGGTGAGAGAGTTCAAAAGGTCTCCAGCAACTAGAAAGCAGGAGTCTGTTGGCAGCTTAATTATGACTCTCTCCAGTGCTCCATGAAGTCGAAGGACCCACCCAGCAAATAAATTAGTTGGGAAAGTTGATGCCTCCTTCCTCACCTTGCATCTCTGTCACACCCAGTCACTGGTAACCCTGCAGGGCTGTGATCCAGTTGCCTCCAATAAGTAGATTCTCCAGGAGTTTGTGCCTGCCTGAGTCACATGGAGATCTATGTCTCCTCAGCCAGGCCACCACTTTCTGCCACTATCCAGTAGGGGGAGGTGAGGCCTGACAACCTCAGGTGCTGGGGTAGTTCACTCAGTTTCAACCCTGACCTTGATTGATGTTGCTGGCAGAACAGAACAACTTTTCAAAATTTGTTTCTGTCCCAGCTATGTTCCCAGGAGGTCTATCCTGTCTGTGCTGCTGCTCAGTCTCAGCTGCCATTTGTGTTGGGGCGAATGGTCAGAACTCAGTACTCAGCTGTCAGTTCCATCCTTTGGGTGCCCGTCTTTGTCTCAGCTATGATCCTCTGAGGACCAGATGCGGCTGAAGCTCAGTGAAGCAGTCCTCTGGGTCAGCCCTGCCCTGAGAGTCTGCTGTCTCTGCAGGTGCGTATTCTAGTCTTTGCACTCTGCCCAGGCCAGTACTGCCTCAGGCATACTCTTTACTCCTGGGGCCTGTGTTTCCATCCCAGATCTGTTCTGCCAGGGGCTGCCACCTAAGAAGATGCCTGGATTCCTCTGGTTGCCCAGAGAGATTGGGTGTGTCCTTTCAAAATATCCCTGGGGTGTGAGCCCTATTGTTCCTGCTGCTGCGGCTGCTGCTCTGTGCCTCAGGGCACCACCACTCCTACACGGTTCCCTCATGGTTGACCATCCTTTCCTCTCTCCCTTGCTGGAGAATCAGCACAGATCAGCAATGGCCCATGCCCCATCCACACCCCTTGAGAAAATGCCCAAGAATCTGGACTTCATGGGAGACAGGCCTCAAGACCTTGGGGTGAGAGTGGAGGGGTGTGCTGGGATTTCAAAATTATAGGTAGAGAATATATACAGTTTGATACAGTTTTTTGCCTGGCAGGAGAGTGCCATGGCACTCTAGTAGGGGAAGGAGGTCCGGTTTTTAGAGGGTCTCTCCCATGGGAGAAAATGGGAGGATATTTGAACTTTGCTCACTTGTTTGTATGGAGTGTACTTCAAGCTGTTCTCATGGGGGAGGGGACTCTCGTCTGCTTGGCAATGGATTTTGTACCTTTTGTTTGTATCCTTGGGGTCACAGCTCGCCTCGGAAGGGTTGATGTGCGTTCTTCAACCTTCTCTCTTGGCTCAGATCTGAACCATCAGCTTTCTTGCTAAACTTCTGTCCTTTAACTCTCCTTCTGGATGGAAGCCTCTGTGGAAAGCTGGCTCCAGTCGGCCATCTTGCCTCCACCCCTCCTAAAGGCATATTTTTTGTAGTAAGAAAAGTGTTTTCTTGCCATATTTGGCTCTTAATAATCCAAATTCTTTAAATTACAAAAATGTTGTTTTTGTTCTAGGCTTAATAAGATCTGTTTTAAAAATTATTTCATATTTGACAATTTATTTCTTAAGATTGTTTTACTCTTTTTATTCCTGGTTTGAAATGATGAAGGCTTTTATCACGAAGGCAGATTCTTGCTATACAAGAAGAAAAATGCTGTGTAGAAAACGTTTTATTGTTACCTAAGAAATTTATCTTTCTTGCCTTACTAGAAACAGGGAAACTGTTGATAAATGAATGGCATACACTTTAAGAAAGGAGAAGTTTTTGTTTGTTTGTCTTTTAAATTTGCTTGTTTTGTTTATTTTTTACACAGAAATGAAGAAGTGATGGTATAAAATGTACTTCAGAAATTCAGTTAGATACAGGTTTTATTCTTTCCTTTGAACATGGGTTTTCCTTTATAAGAGGCTTTTTTGGGGAAATGGTGATTTCAGAATAAAAGTATAGCTATAAAGCAAGCAAATAATGAATTTGCTATTGTTTTCTAGAAGAACTAATGACCACAACAATATATTTGCATTAAAAAGAAGCTATTTAAGAAGATACATACTAAAATCTATCCTGGAATGTCATGATCCAAGATTCACTCTTAATTTAACCACTTTTTAATGTATGTTTCTTTGTTTTAAAATAGTTATGGAAATTTTCAAAAGAGAGAAGCAGCATCTACTTCATCAAGGTTGGTTTATAGAAAAGACAAGGTTTATTGAAAAGACTGATTTGAATACAGCTCATGGAGGCCCTGAGAGTCCCCTGACCATCAGCTGTATGAGCTACAAGTTATGCGAAACAGAACAGTGGTGGACAAAGTGCAGAGCCAGGCCATCACAGATGAGCCTCGCTGTCTGCAGAACCACCTGCACACCACAGAATCCTGTGAGTGTTCCTCATTGCAGACCTGTTTTCTATCTCACAAAGAACATTATATTCCCTATTCTCACAACAGCTTGTTCTCTTATGATCTACTTTTTTTTCTTAGAACTTGTTCCTGCATAATGAATTGAGGTATCTAAATTTTGGATAAACCCAGAAGTTTCAAAGTCACGGCATTATAGATTCAAAATCAGTTGTTATTTACCTACAAATACCTTTATGATTTCCAATGGGTATTGAGAACGATGTACTAATATTAGTATAGGAAAATTCAAGAATTCTTCTCTAAAAGAGATTTTGGAAGGGATAGATGGAAGAAAGTCACAAAAATGAATATCCTCTTAGAAGAATAACAAACCTGGCTGATCAAAAATGTTGCTCTTATTAACCCCAAATTTTATATCACCTATTGTCAATCAACTTATTAACAAAAAGCAAAAAGCTGGATCTTTTCCTCCTTCTGATTAAGTTTTTTCATTAAGAAAATAATAAAGAAATGTTAAACGATTTTAGTTTTTCATTGCAATTAATAGAGATTAGTTACCACAATAGAAATGCATTTCCAAGAGAGACAAATTCTATTTTATTTCTTTTTTATAAAACAGTTTTCTTTTGGATGTTTTTTAACTTACAGAACTTTGCATTTTTATTACAATGAGTAAAACAATAGATATATGAAAACTAATATATTTATTTTCCTATTATCTACTTTAATTCCTACTTCTGTCCTATTTTTTCCTACTTCTGTCCCATTTTTTTAAGGCAGTGGTTCTCAACCTGCCTAATGCCACGACCCTTTAATACAGTTGCTGGGGTCGTGACCCACAGGTTGTGAACCACTTTTTTAAGGTAAGCAATATTAATCACAGATTATATCCTATTACTTCTATTTCCTTCTTTTGAAAAACATATATCTGTGTACCTGTGTCAATATACACACATAAAACATACATACTTATATAACATTTTTGTCATTTGTTGTTATCTATAGATACTGTCTTTAATATATGTACATGTATTACTATGTAATGTACTTTTTCAAATAGTATATTATTTTTCTTCCTGTTTATCAGTAGATTAACTTTATCCCTTTGAGCTCCAATTTATTAATGCACATAAACATATAGAAATAATTGTAGAAAAGAAATTATACCATTTAGGCTGGATTTAAAAATTAGTCTCTTTTTTATTATTTGCTTTCCCTCTCTTTCTTTTTATGATTACTTATAATATATGCCATTATAAATATATTGATTTTGTTACTGTTTGCTTAACAAAAATGTATCTTGTTTTCTTTTCTTGTTTTCCTCCATAAGATCTTATGAAAAGCTGTCAAATAAGTTTTGACAAATAAGAATTGCTCTAATTTATTCCTTAATGACTTTATATTTTATGATATACATATTTTCTAATTCTTTCAGCCATTCCTCCTTTAATTTGAATTCCTTTATTCTTAAGTGTTGCTTTATAAACAATGATATAATGTACATCTTCAAACATACAATGACTGTGGTTTCAAAACACTCTTTTAAGTTAGTTACAAGTTTAGAGTAGAATTCCCATTAGCCAATAGAAAGTTAAAGTTTGGTTTATGGAAGTAAAAATTTAAAATATTACGTTTAGTAGTAAATACTGGCTAGAAGCTGTGGTTCACACATGTAATCCTAGCACTCTGGGAGGCCTAGGTGGGTGGATTGCTTGAACTCAGTTCGAGACCAGCCTGAGCAAGAGTGAAACCCTATCTCTACTAAAAATAGAAAAACTAGCTGGGTGTAGTGGCATAGGCTGGTAGTCCCAACTACTTCAGAGACTGAGGCAAGAAGATTGTTCAAACCAAAGAGTTTAAAGTTGCCGTGACCTAGGAAACTACCGCCCTCTACCCAGGGTGACAGAGTGAGACTCTGTCTCTCAATAAAATAAATAAATAAATAAATAGTAAGTACAATCTATAAAATGCAAATTATATGATTGATGTATAAAATTTTAGAAGGTATATGTAATATATATAATAGTGTGATAAAGGTTTAAAGTATAACTTTAAAGTATAATATAACACGTGCTAACTATGGTGATAGCACATAATACCACCATTTGCAGGCCCTTCTCTATTCCTAGATGTTGTTCCCACCTTTCTTTCTTCCACTTCCTTAGTGTCACAGCCTTGAATGTGCAGTTTCTTCTCTTTATTACTTTTGTTTTCATTTTAATGAACTAATTATATATATCCTCAAAGAGCTCAAGTTTTAAAAAGTTATATAAAAGAATGATACTTTGAGTATTCCATACCTTGTTTTTTATTATACATTTATGTGATCCATTCACATCAACAGGCAAGTTGCTAGTATTTTTTAAACTATAAATGAAATATTTATGTTTTAGCTTAGTGTTCCACCGAATAAACAAATGTAATTCACATCCTTATTCATTTGTTAAAGTGTATTTAGTTTCCTTACTTTTTATATGTACCTCAGACTGAAAATGCTGACATATGTGCGCTAACGTCTGCTCCTTTGGTAGATACTGCAAAGCTTCTTCCTTGAATTTTTTCTCAGATTAATACGAGGGCACATGTGATTAGTTTACATTGTTTGCGTTTGTAAGGTGAAGTCCAAGTAGGTAGCCGTGACCTTCACCCAGAAAGTGTGCCATTTACTTGTGCATTCTTCCCTCTTCATCTCTTCAACTTTTTCTTCTTCCTCTTCCTCCTTTTTTAATCTGCTCCTTCTCCTCCAGCATTCTTATCACTGTTACTGCCTTCCTTTTCCCTGGTTTATACAACCAGTGGAGGAAAACTGGAAGAAAAGAGAGACTAGGGAACAGTTAAGTGATTATCTGGAGGTTCTCTTTGATGCCTCCCAGTTCTGTTAAACGATTTTTAGGGCTCAGTGTGCATGGTGTGTATTTGAGAAGAGCAGTGACTTGAGTTTGAATTACAGCTCTGCCAGCCCATGTGATTTGCTTTCTTATAGACTATTCATCTCAATTTCTTCACCAATAAACTTAAAAAACAAAAGTGCCTACCTTCTGCAGTGGAGTTTTGCTCTAGAAGGACTGGAAATACATGTGTTTGATTCAAGAAAATGGTGTCTAGACACCCTTTTCTGTGTCTGCAATAGTACTGCTATGCTACCTACTAGATATTTTAAAAATATTCACAGAATAAATTAAAACATTAAAAGATATCACAACTGGAAAGGGTTTTTCAAGGTGTGAGTACATGGAAATGCTCATTAAATATTGGCTAGTAATTTGTTTTACTGCCAGTGGTAGCAGAAATGTTCTCACAAATGGCAGTGATGCTGTTGCTGTTATTGTTACTAGAAATAATAATAATATCTCCCATTTACAAAGATTGTGCTATATGCCAGACAGATGGTTACTGAATCATTCAACATTTCTTTGCAGCAGGTATTATTCTCATCATTTCATGAATAAGAAAGCTGAAGCCAAGAAACTTTCCATAATTATTACTAATTATAACTGGACTTAATAGAGTGATAACATATTATCTAAAAATAGTATGTTTATCTTTCAAATGTTATAAATATTGTTCATTCTCTATCTTTGCTTGGGCTGCTAGGAAACATATGTTTAAATTTGCAGCTTACCCTTACCAATATCTAGGGCCATATGGTATACATTTAGTGTTTATTATACTCCTGGCTATATTCCCCTCTTTCCATTTTCCATTTATCCTAAATCCCTAAACTACTTAATTTATCTCTTTCACTATATATATTTTTGAAAGCTACCTAAAAGAAAACAAGGTCAGGAGCACATGAAAACAGATTTTTTTCACTTTCCACATCTCCTGCTATTTTTGCAAGAACCCTGTGGGTTTGGCAGATTTGTCTACATTTTATGAACAAGGAAATGGAGTTTTCAAGAAGTTAACATGACTTTCACAACGTAAAGGTTGAAAATAAAGATCCTACGACTCATGCAAGACTGAATGAGCTTTTTGTTGTTATTGTTGTTGTTTTTGGTTTGCCACCAGTATTGAAGTGACCTTTGTCACTTATCATAGTTTTGGAAGCTAAATATTGATAAATTCTTTCTTAGTGGAAGAAAAATATCTCTGATTCTAAATCCCTTTTTTGTTTCTAATATCTAATGTCACCTGTCCTTTTGTCCTACCTGCTGTTCTGTTTTATGCTCCTAACAAAAGTGTTGCAAAATTATCAAGATTGCAATAGTGACATAATTCCATCATTTTTAAGGACCAGATTTTAGGGCTAATGCTATAGATCATATTCAAGGTGAATTTTATAATTTTAACATTTGGCAATAATATGGATAATAGAAATAATCCTATGGAAAGCCACAGTTCACCTGCATTCTCAGTGGCCCCTGTCTCGAACTCACAAAGCCACTTTGTCACAAGTGGCGACGTTTAGTCACAATTCTCTACTGAATCATTCTAGAAAAATCTGTTGTATTTGTATACAGGTATGAGATCAATTTGAATCCTACAGGAACACACATACACACATCAAATTATAGAAGGAAGATCAAGGGAATGCGTGTTATTTTGATACTCATCTTGTGTGGTCACTATTCTAGGAAACATAAAAAGGCATATGATTAGATGTGATCTCTGCTCAGAGGAAAATGTTAAATAAAAATTATAGGATGCCATCATTTGGATGGAACTCATGCACTGGTCCCAAACAAACCAGACCAAAACAAAATGGATTTACCCATTAAATATGGCATAAAATCAAACTGAAACTTTCAGGAAGTAGATAAGAGACTCCTGTCTAAGTCAGTATGATAAGGAAGTGCCCTCTGTTTTAACCCTTACAAAAAAGTAACCTGATATTAACCCATTTATTTTTATTATTCTGGTTTTTTGCTCCTGCCTTACAAACCTTATTCCCATGGACCAGTGGGAGCTCTTGTTCTATCTTCTAGAAGGAAGGCGGCCCCAACTCATGAATTACAAATACAAGCCAGTTAGAACTCCAATTATCATTTTTTTGCAAGTTTGTCTCTGACAGATGGATATAAATTCTTTTGCTGAAGCATGTAAAGGGGTATTAACAAAGATATTCATAGAATAGAAAAAGATCCTTAAATATGTCATATTAAAATATAAGGATCTATTTGTTTTTACTTTTCAGCTGAGTTTTAAAATATCAATCTTCATAGGGGGAGGCTGGGTGGAGGGAGGGCAATTGGTAGGATCACTCCTACAGTGCATCTTAGAAGGGTACAGGTCAAACTTACTAAATGCAGAACACTAATGTCTCATATAGTGATTAAGAAAATGCCATGAAGGCTATGTTAAACAGTTCGATGAAAATATTTCAAATTGTATATGAAGTCAGTAGATTGTGCCCCATGATTGCACTAATGTACACCATTTTGATTTAATGGAAATTAAATAAAATCAATCTTCAAATGTGTTTTTGTGAAAGACATCATTTTATCATCACACTTACTTTAACTTTGAAGGGACAACTGACCAAGGGTTTTAAAAGTTTGCATCCCTTATGTCTCTCTGTACTCCAGGTGGGGCTGTCGGAAGTGAATAATGGTACTAGAAGTCCTTTCTTCAATCTAACTTCTTCACGGAGCTTTTATTAAATTTGTTAAACCGTTCATCACTTTGGCCTCTAAACTTTTCCTTCGTTATTGTACAGCTTTAAAAATGATACCATTTGGCCTATAATTGTAACGAGAAAAATACATGGGGGACATGGTGTGAACGCAAGGCGACTCTTTTGTTTGGAGTCTCCAGAGGTGTATTACTCATATGTTAGTATAACACATCCCCACAGGCAACAACTCATTGCCTATGGTTAAGAAATATGAATCCTTACACTAAGCCATAAGTTATTTAGCTTACTGGCAATTGAATTTAAAAGATTTAGGTCATGAGTCCAGCTGTACCACTGGAAACAAAGCCTGTATAGTAATAAGGACATATGGAAATTTGAGTGAGCTGCCACTGGCACAGCCAGGAAACTTAGACCTTTTGTTCTTGGTGAGAACATGTTACTGTACATTTTACTTATTATTCATATGAACCTCCAAAGGTCCAGTGACCTTCCACGTGATCTTTATCTAAAAGTTTATGAATTCCCTCCATAATATTTACAGAGCATTATTGACACATCGGCCATTGAAAAATGGTTTAAAAGGTTTTTAAATTCACATGTTAAATCATTCCTCAATTATATTTCCCTTTGAGCAGCTTCCATTTTATTAGTATGTGAGTAAAACTGTGTTTTGTGTGATGGCCTAAGTCGTTATTGATCAATTGCAAAAATGAAAAAAAGTACCCTGAAGTCAGTAGTATACTTGATCACCGTTTCAGATTTGGTGTTTCAAAATGTAGTCTCCTTCACACAGGGCTTCAGCTGCTTCTTGTCAGGCTAATATTTGGGTCAGAGAGTGGGCGATGCTAGCAGACAAGTTGGGTTCCCAGTTCTGTTGGCTGATACCAATTCTCTAGAACTTTACTTCTCTACTCAATTGTTATTAAACATCACCATTCTGTGTGTTCAGCAATGGCCTGGAATGACAGAGCTGGATCAAAGAATTTTCCTTTTGTACCTCAATCCTAACACTTCCATTCTCTTTACTCTTTCTTCTGTGGAGAGTTTGCTTGATGATGTAGTAGAAGATAAATCCTATTGAATATGTCCAGCTGATTTAAAATAATCCATCATCTCCACAAACTTATGCAAAAGTAAAAAGAGACCTTCATTAAAAATGGCATCTATGGCCAGGAGCCATGGCTCACGCCTGTAATGCTAGCACTCTGGGCGGCCAAGGCAGGTGCATTGCCTGAGCTCACAGGAGCAAGAGGAAGACCCTGTCTCTAAAAATATCCAGGCATTGTGGTGGGCGCCTGTACTCTCAGCTACTGAAGAGGCTGAGGCAAGAGGATCTCTTGAGCCCAAGAGTTTGATGTTGCTGCTAGGGATGACTACAAGGCACTTTCCCCAGGGTGACTGAATGAGACTCTGTCTCAAGAAAAAAAAAAAAAGCAAGCAAGCAAGCAAACAAACAAACAAAAAACCCCAAAGGCATCTAAATGACAAATAGTATGCACCTTGGAAAGAAAGTACGCAATCTTATTAACTTTATATAATAATCAGTTCAATCACAGAAAATTAAATAATATATTTGAAATGTAGGTCCTTGTTTTTATCTGGCATATTCCACTAAAAGTAATGGAGTTTTTCTTACCTAGGACTCTTGACTGAGGCCTCATAATAGTCAGGTCTTCATCATAATTCATTTTCAACAGTCCCTAGTTCTATGATGTTTCACACTATGGGTTGGGACTTGACCTAGTCACTGCTTCCCTTAGCTGTGTAATTGTATAGCGTTCAAAGCTAGGTCACAGTTGTCTGTTTACCTTACTATTAGACATGAACAGAGAGATATGTTTCACTTTTAATAAAATCCATATCAATTTTAATTTTTCTATTTTTGTTGGTATGGGTTTATGCCTTTTTCTGTAAATTACTCACAGCTCTTGAAAATGTCATGAAAATACACGTATTTGAATCATACCATTTTGTCTAGCCAGACAATAGAGTTCTACGTGTTTTGTCTAGGTTGCTTTATTTCCATTTTGAAAGCACACGTAACTCTCCCTTAGAAAGATTTTGGGTTTTTATATTCAGGGCTTGGAAACTCCAGATAAGTGTGGTTGAACAGATAATCAACTGTCTCAGTTGTTTTTAGAATATTTAGAAATTCTATTCTTTAAATTGCTCTAAAATTCTCCTCTGAGGAATCTTTCTTTTCCAGGGTATAAATAACAGACCACATATGGGTGAATAATTTACTCAATGTGCCACAAGGGTTCTTATTTTCGCCGAGGAAGGTTTTAAAGTTTGGGAAATGTATCAACAGATCGATCTACGTGGGGAAGACATTTAACATGTTCACTTTCATTATTATGGGCATTTGATTTCAGGAATGTTGAGAATAAGCATTTTCTTCATTTTATAAATGTCATTTATCACTTCTGGTTATAAGATTAAGATGTTCCAAGTCATTTCTCCAATTCTGCTTCATCTTAAATTCCTGCTGTGTTCACAGTAGTTGTCTTGAAGGAAAAGTGCTGAAGTCAAGTAGCAAAAGCTTACTCAGGGATTCTGAGGTTTCAGGCATATAGTTTTTTGGGTTTTTTAAAAATCTCTTTTTCCTGTTCTTTTCTTGTTACTCTTGCTGAATGCTGTGGCTGAGCAGGTATTTTAGCAAACATTCCTCTCCACCACACACACACACACACACGTACATTCAGCAAAGACCTAAATCTGTCAGTTTTATTAATATCTGTCATCTGAGTAATGACCTCCCTGCTGGTTGACACTTAGAATCAAGAACACCATTTTGCATCCCATTAACATGCCTATTATGTACTAATTTTAATTTCTATCTTTAATGACATGGCTTCATGTTATTTTCAACAAAATTTCTGCTTCCTTCAGCTAAAGTGGTGATAAATATACAGACAAAAAAATTAAACATATGATCTTTAATAAATGTAAAAGCATTGAAAGTAATATAGTATAAGAACACAGAATGTGAGAAAATATTTGTGAATATTTGTGAAATGTGTTGATGAATATAAATTTGTTCAGAAGAACATTTCTGATAATTGAGGAAATTTTATTAAAAAGAAAATATTTTCTTTGGCATTTTTCTTTCCTCATATCCAGTCTTAGGTTTTGGAAATAATGTATGTTTCTTTTAGATCTGCACATTTCCCTTTACTTCCTGTTGCCCACAGTTTAATAAAGCACTTCAGAGCTTCCTAATGATTATTCCTGTGGTTAAGTTTTGATCTTTTCAATCTGTTTTGCTCATCAGTGTAGGTTTACTCTTTCTGAAACATTACTTGATTACAAAATTTTACCTTACTGGAAAACCAAGAGTGGTTCCCTAATGTTTGCTGTATCAAGGTTGAATTTCACGCTAACTTTAACATTCATGTTTATTTTTGCACAAAATAGTCTTCTGTACTTTTTGGAACTTATTTTCCATTTTTCTACATATTTACTCTACCTGAGTTTGGAGTGGTTTCTCCTTAAGTCTCATTATATTCTCATTCAATCTCTAGCCTCATGTTATGCTAATTTATCTACTTGAAATTTTCCCTTTGCCTGTTTCTCCTGAGGATCCTCAACGCATACCTCACCCATGAACAATAACTAGCCCAACCTACACCAGACCACACCTTCTTTCAATTCCTTGACCATATATTATGCTATGAGATTGGTACTCTCATCTTTATATCAGCAGTTTTGACTTTTTACAAGAACACAAAAGTTCATTCATTTTCTATGGAATTTGTGTGAGGCAAAAATTTGAATCAGACGTGCCTTGTGGCTGGTGCAGAGTAGTGAGTCACCCACTAGTGACTGAACTGGCCAACACTTTAGTTCTTTGCTTCTATTCACATTTACAGTCTTTTGTAAAGTAACAAAATCTTTACTTCATGTGAAAAAATAACATCTGCCCCGAAGTAAATCCTTGCCCATGGGGAGATTCAAAGGGAACTCTATGTGATTCTCTCAGAGATGTCGAGTCTACACGCAATGCTGTGTGGTTTTCCCATTGCTTCATGGTTAGGTGTCTGGTACCCCAGCCAGTTACTAAAATTCACAGAATGGACCATGGACTGCCATTCTTATTCCCCTAATCTAGCAGAGTCCGAGGAAGAAAATGATTATGTTTTTACTAATCAAAGTATATTGATAGGCATGGCACCCATTATATTACTATTGTATTCAGTCTCAGGAGCTCACCTCCCGTTATAATATGATATACACTGGAACACAAGTATTATAAAATTCACTTGTCTCTGTGTTGATGTAATGAGCAGGCACCTAGAAGGATGAATACTTTCAAAAATCTTAAACTGACGTGAACTGTAATACGAAACTCTAGAACAGATCTGTTCTAGTAGGTCGAATCGAAGTACCAGGCTTATTTTCCTTGGTATTGTACAGATAAGAATAATAAATTCTGACTTAAAGATAAATTATCAATAGCAAAATATATATAGTTTATATATAATTCAAATATTGAATATTATTACTTAACAGTACATTTTATGTATAAAATATACATTAAAATGTATTTATTCAATTCGATGCCAAGGTCAGATTAGTTTATTATGATTAGTGATTTCCTTTCATATTTTTTCACTATTAAAATTCTTAGATACCACTAAGCAGAACTTTCTTTAATATTTTTTGCATTGTCAATATGACTGTGGGCTTTTATGTGTACTAAAGTACAGTGTGAATCACGTGGAAAGGCCCCTGGCCTCTTTGTTAGAATACAATTCATAAACTTCATGTGGGCTCGAAGGTTATTTGGCCCTCCCTGCATCTTTATCTGGGAGCCTCCTTGAATTGTCAACTGATCTATTTCAGATATGACTTCATTTAGAAAATGTTAAAACCGAAACCCCTCGACACTTAGGAAATACAGACGTTCACAGAGACTAATCTCCACACATGGTCCGAGGGAGTGAGAACATAGGTAAGGCTTATGAAATACTTTTCCTCAAAGCACTCTGGTCTTCTCCTTTGCTACTCTGCAGGGCTTGTAAACTTCATTGTCAGACTCAGACCTGGCATCTGAGGTTGGGAGAGTATAAAAATTCTTAAATCAAACTTTGTGTATATAAAAATGTATTCATTTATTTATCATGTGGTACTTATAAATCAATTTCACAATGCCTCCTTAATGTATTAACACATTATTAATCAGACATAGGCTACAGGTAAAACTTTTCATAATGTACAAATCCAAAACGCTGTACGTTTCATTTATCAAACATTAAATTTAATGTGTATTAAGTCCAAGACATTTCACAAAAGTCTTAACAGCCATTTTAAGCACACTGGATTAGGTAATTGAGCTGTGCCTTCTTCATGCAAAGATTTCCTGCAAACCTGGCACATTCAATCCATTTGTACGTACGAATTTTAGAGGCACCAGGTGCCTGAAATCCTTGAGCCTTAGGAGCGCCCCCCTGCTAAGCGTAGATTTACTTTCCTCTGTCTACTGGGGCAGTTCTTGTTCATGTGTATGCTTTCCAGATTTCACCACTGAGTTGCTCTCACTTCTTCTCTTGTTCTCTGTGTCTTCATGGATTTTTAGCTATATCATACTTTTTACAAGAGGGAGCAGAAGAGGTAGACCTGCTTCCCTCTTTTTTTACTTTTCTTTTTTGCTTTTACATTGTTGTAATTACCATCCACTTTTGTATAACCTGGTGTTAGGAGACTTCTGATTTGTTCACACTAAAAGGCAAATCAAAACAAAAATGTCCTGATAAATGGCAATTATATTTTATAATTATGTTATTTAGAGTCCATGACTATTCTTTCTATTCATAAGTTAATTCCTTAGACTGTAACATGAATATTTTCATATAACACTTGATAGAGAAACTATGTGGGAATCCTACGTAGGATGTTAGCTGATCTTGCTCAGACTGAATGATAGGATTTTTATTGTTAAGTTTTCTTGAAGTTGGAGAATTACAATCTTAAGATTTAAACACTAGAAAAATACTCTGTAATCTATAGAATTTGAACATAACAAAAGCCTAAACTTTAGGCCAAATGGGTTTTAACAACAACAACAACAACAACAAAATGAAATTATGGATATATTGAAATCTTAAATAAATGAGAACTAAGAACTTTATCTAAATTTTAATCAAGTGGAGAGGTTATTTATGCACATGTAATTAGAAATAGTTCATAACATAAAAACATTATTTAATTTTGGTGTGTTAGTCTGGTGACTTCAACAATAAATATTTCTTTTTTATAGTCCTGAAGGCTGGGACATTCCTAATGAATGTGCTGGAAGATTCAGCGTGTGGTGAGGGTTCTCTTTCTAGAGGCAGATGGTGCCTTCTTACTATATCCTTACATGTGGACAAAGAAAGAGATCTGTAGTCTCTTCTTAGAGCCCGCTAATCCCATCAGGAGGGCTCTACCCTCATGACCTAAATACCTTCCAAAGGCCCAGTCTTCAAATTTCATCATATCGTCATTTTTAATGTAATTCATTTATGTTATACATCTATGTATTTGCAGATGAATATATGTGTGTGTGGTGTGTGTAAGTAAGTAGAAAAACAGGATGGAATAACTATAGATATTCTGAAAAAACGTAACATAGTAAAATTGTATCAGATACAGGGAGAGTGTCTCCCCGGCTCAGGCAAGCTGGGCTGCCTGGAAGGACAAGCGATACCTTCTGCAAGGCCTCCCCAGCGGTGTTGGTGCGGTGGGAGGCAGGGCTGGAGAACTAAGTGAGGCAGAGAGGGGCAATTGGTTGAAGCCCGTGGTCCCTAGGAAATTGTGGGAGACCACGGCCCAGCCCTGGCTGCTGCCAGAGGCACTTCTTCTTACCCTTATTTTAAAGTACAGTATGGACCAGTGTGAAACTGAGAAGGACCATGGTACAGTGTTCCCCCTTTCAGGGCTGAACAGGGACACTCCATTTCCTAGGCCTGGACAATTTTCTGAAGGGAACTGGCTCATTCCCCTTGCCCCAGCTGAAGGGACTGTACTAATTCATTTGTTAGACTATACACAGCCCTAGATAAAGGATCCAGGCAGAGATGTTCTGACTTGGGTCTTTCCCTCTGCCGGGAGCTCTAGTGAGGTTTCTGTATAATAAATCCTATCTTACTACCAATCTGTGGTCTGTGAGTTCATTCTTCCAACCCCGGAGGCTGAGGATCTACTGAAGAAAGAAATTCCAGTAGCATATCAATACTTATCAATGCTTGTTATTGCTCTGAATGTAATAATTTTTGTTCACTGAAACAGAAGTATGACTGCTTTGCAACGTATTTAAATGCAACCTTAAGAATTATTGTTTATAGGACACAGACAACAGGGACCAAAAAATACATATATAAAAATAGTGGACTTTGGCGTGGACTTGGATTTGTAATACCCCAGGCTTTACGCAGGGTTAGTTTTAGATGTTATTGTAGGTGGGACTGGAAAATTATTCTTTTTCCTTCATTTTCACACATTCATGGGAAGTAAAAGATAGGAAAGAAGGAGTTATTTTATCATAATGCATTGTTTTTTTTCTTATTTTGCTGCAATTTTTATGACCTGTCTTCTTCTTCTCTACTCTAAAATTAACATTTAAAAAAATCTGATTCTCTTGTTGTTTTTCCTGAACTATTTTTAATTCTCAGAATCTTTGCCCAAAGAAAGTGTGATTCTGTAGTACAGAAACGTAAACCTTGGCAGGGTCTTTCACTTTGGACCAGGACAAGGGGGAAACTAAACATCTACAAACCTCTCTGGAGCCACTGACTTACTCACCCAGTAAATGTAGAATTTGTCTCTTGCAGAGACAAGTGCGGGGCTGCTGACTTTCTTTGAAAACGACATATATAATTGTAAGGGTTGGCAGCAATGCTATATGCTTGTGCAGGGACCCTGCAGGAGGAGGCGCACTGACCACAGAGGATGACAAGAAGGCCACTCCCTATGTATCTGCTAGACCAGTTACAAGATAGCCCGCTGCACATATAGTTCCTGGAAAGGAGCTTGCATGGGACTGTTCCAACCAACAGCCACTGTTCCAACCAACGGCCACTGTTCCAACCAACTGCCACTGTCCAACCCCCCTTTTCCTCACGACTATAAATACCCCTGGAGTTAAG